>OZ024876.1:33279119-33330878 GCA_964017185.1 Rugalucina vietnamica
AAAACTAAATTCAATAAGAGCTGTCGCAGGACAGCGTGCTCGACTGCTTCTGACCTTTGTCAAACATAAGGCCAAACCCGACCAGTACACTGGGTGCTTCCTTCGTCCTGATATAAAAAGGTTTTGTTTGACTTTTACTATAGGTCCCGATAGGATTTGGTTTTGTTTGATTCAGGTACAAGATTTTTTTTCTACAATAATTCCTAGAATTTGGTTAAAAATTTGATTTGATTCTAATTTATGACGTCACTGAAAGAATTTCAAATCATAATGTAATGCTTCGAATGCAATTTTTTGTTACATTTAATTTGATTCGTTAAAAAGTGATATAGATTAAGCAATTTACGTTATTGTCAGCACTGTTTTGTGGGTATTTACTGTATTATAGAAGTAGAACAAAATCCGTTACCAAAAAGTAAAACAAAACCTTTTTATATCGGGACCAAGGAAGCACCCAGTGCAGTAACCCATACATCTTTTTGCCTTGATGAAATAAGACAAAATCACTGAACCATGAAAGTTAACTATAACTACCTAAGATTTAGAGGTCTCACTCATATTGTGAAAGAAGTGTGTTCAAATACCAACTGAGTGCCAAGACACAAGGCAAAATCACTGAACCGTGAAATAAGGTCACACTGACCTATAAGTATTTCAGGGTCAAAGGTCTAGTGATACTTACTCATAATGTGAAAGAAATATGATCATATACCCATTTAGTGTTGAGATATAAAGCAAAATCACCGAACCATGAAATTAGGTCATATTGACCTATAAGAATGTTTGGGTTAAAGGTCTGGTCATACTCATTCATAATCAGAAAGAAGTATGAAAAAATACTAACTGAGAGTCCAGATATAAGGCAAAATCACTGAACTAAGAAATTAAGTCACAGTGACCCAGGAATACTTTACGGTCAAAGGTCTTGTCATACTCATACATATCGTGAAAGCAGTATGTCCATATACCAATTGAGTGCCGAGATATAAAGGAAAATCACTTAACCGTGAAATCAGGTCATATTGACCTAGGACTACTTTAGGGTCAAAGGTCTTGTCATACGCAAACATAGTGTGAATGAAGTTTGTTCATAAACCACTTGAGTGCTGAGATATAAGGCAAAGTCACTGAACCATGAAATTAGGTCACAGTGACCTATAAGTATATTGGGGTCAAAGATCTGGTCATACTCACTCATAATCTGAAAAAAAGTATGAAAATATACTAATTGAGTGTCAAGATATAAGGCAAAATCACTGACCCGTGAAATTAGGTCACAGTGATCTAGGACTACTTCAGGGTCAAAGGTCTTGTCATACACAAACATACTTTGAAAGAAGTTTGTTCATAAACCATTTGAGTACCGAGATATAAGGCAAAATCACTGAACCGTGAAATAAGGTCACAGTGACCTATAAGTATATTGGGGTCAAAGGTCTGGTCATACTCACTCATAATCTGAAAAAAGTATAAATATATACTAATTGAGTGTCAAGATATAAGGCAAAATCACTGAACCGTGAAATTAGGTCACAGTGACCTATAAGTTATATTGGGGTCAAAGGCCTGGTCGTACTCACTCATAATCTGAAAGAAGTAAGAAAATATACTAATTGAGTGTCAACATATTTATAAGGCAAAATCACTGAACCATGGAAAGTAGGTCAACCGACCCTTACCGTCGTGACACACAAGTAGGTGTCACAAAGTCAAAAGATGAATGACCAACCATCTTCCTAAGTTGTTTCTATTGAAGAAATAAAAAGAAAAAAATCGAGTGTTCTAGATTTTGACCTCTAGCCCCGCCCCCCTGACTCCGACCTGGTACGATGCCATGGAACCTAAAGTGTACGAAGTATGAATGCTTTATGATAAGTTGTTGTCAAGATATGGACTCCTTGTAAAAGTTACACAGCAGTACATCTATTTTTTACAGTGTTCTAGTTTTTAACCTACAGCCCCACCCCCCAGGCATGGACCCAGAGATCCGATGCCATGAAATGAAACTCAACCCTACAGGGTACCTATGGTCCCAGTATGAAAGCCCTCTGATAAAAAATTTTCAACATATAGACTTCTAGAATACAATATCACAGAAAAGCCATTATTATTAATGGTGTTCTAGATTTTAACCTCTAGCCCCTCCCCCTGGCATGGACCCAGGGACCTGATGCCATGGAATGAAAGCCGACCCTACAGGGTGTCAATGGCCCAAGTATCAATGCTTTCTGATGAGTGGTTGTCAAGATATGGACTTCTAGAAAACTTTAACACAATAATAGCTATTTTTAAGGTGTTCTAGAATTTAACCTCCAGCCCCACCCCCCAGGCCTGGGCCCAGGGGCCCGATGCCATGGAATGAAAGCTAACCCTACATTGTATCTATGGTCCAAGTATGAATGCTTTCTGATGAGTGGTTGTCAAGATATGGACTTCTAGAAAACTTTAACGCAAGTGTGACGCGCACGGGAACGGGAACGGGAACGCACACGGGAACGGGAACGTGGACGACCGGGGTGACTGCAATAGCTCTATGCACTTCGTGCAGTCGAGCTAAAAATGTTCATGAGAATTCAGTTATCTCAAAAATTCACAAATGGAGTTGCCTCATGAATTAAAAGTTCTCACTAATGCACCAGTCTTTTGTTACCACTGCCCCCCCCCACCCCCTTACCACCTACGGGAAAGGGTGAAGGATAGCCAGGCTAAAGTGCAGGGCAATCACTTTTTGAGTGTCCTCTCAGTGCAGGCGAAATGACAGGGTTTAACATGTTAAGTTTTAACATGTGAGAAAACAAACAATGTGGTTTCCAAACACTGAGCTGTACAAGCACAGAAGATGGCTAGAGGCTGGAAATTTTGGATTTAGAAAGTAGAGGAATTGTGCTATCCGTGTAGCAAAAACAAAGGCACTGATCAGCTTCGGGTTAGTGCAAAGCTGATCTGCCTCTTTGTTTTTGCATATGCAGATTGTTGGTTTTATCATGTGTCGGCTCATGTATAACATGAACCACCAAACATAATTATTCTTTTCCTGTTCCATCGTACCTTAATACATTTTATCTTTGTGACATGAGAAAACCAATAATCTGCATAGGGGAAAACAAAGGCGCAGATCAGCTGTGCAGTAACTGCACATCTGATCAGTGCCTTTATTTTCGCTACACAGATAGTGCAATCCCTCTTCTTCTTATATCCGAAATTTCGAGCATCTAGCCTTCTTCTGTGACTGTACAGGCCGGTTTGTGTTGGACCTGGTCAGAAACTAAATTGTTGGTTTTCTCATGGCGGCTTAGTTTTTTTTTCAAGTTCCATCATACCTTAATACATTTGATCTTTGTGACATCATTATTTGCGTAGGTTTTCAATACATGTCTCAGGGCATAACCATAACTACACAAACCATGAAGAATAGGCTGCTTAAAACCTGCAAAATAGTATGTAAGTCTTGTCATAATTGAATCCATCTTTAGCACAATCTACCAAGTTTGTTTTCCTCATTTTCATTATATGATTGAAATTCAGATTTTAGCTTTCACTGGATGATGAAAAACATTAGGCTGTTTTAATGTCTTTGAAGCCCGAAGGCACTAGAATGTCAATGTTACGTACTAAAGAAAACAACATTTAAAACTCTTGAGTAACCCACAATTCATTTACAGTGTACTGATCTGCACTTTTGATTTTACATAGGCAAAAGTCAGATTTTCTCATTCAAAAGTCAGATTTTTTCATTCAAGGTCAGACTTTTTCATACAAAAGTCTGATCTTTTTATGCAAAAATCAGATTTTTTTTCTGCAGAAGTCTGATTTTTTATGCAAAAGTCTGATTTTTATATGCAAAAGTCTGATTTTTTCATGCAAAAGTCAGGTTTTCTTATGCAAAGGTCTGATTTTCTCTTGGAAAAGTCAGATAATCTCTCGGCATGGCTTAATTCACCTACCTCCCATTGCCGCAAAACTTGGGTCAATATGTAGAGGATTTCTATCGCCACTCAGTCTGTAGAGAGCTGCCTGAAAAAGCATTATGAAAACATGTCCATGTAATATGCAGAGTAAAAATTAAAAAACTTCAGTAGAAAATTTTTGATATTTTTCTTATTTTTGCTCAAAACAAAGATTGTGGATACACGTTAGAACCGCATTCTTCTTATTTTTGCTCAAAACATAGATTGTGGGTACATGTTAGAACCGCCTCACCAAGGCAGTTCTAACAAGTACCCACAATCTATGTTTTGGAGCAAAAATAAGAACCAGAGGACCAACGGTCCTGTAAACGCTCACCTGAGTCTGCTGCATATACCAATAAACATGTTTGAATATTATGGTATTTAACCCCAGTGCAGGGGCAGATGAAGCCCTTGGGCCGTTTTCTTTTTTCAGAATAATCAATATTCTGTCCATTTGCCAATTTCTTGCTGGCTTTTCCCTTCAAATGACATTTTAACAGTTTTTCCCATTCAAATGCATGGGCAACCCATGTTGACCTTGCCATAAACTTGGTCAAGGTCATCACAGGGTCATGATTTATATATACATTGTAGTACTATAGCCATGGATGCTTCACGCCAAGTTTCATTGAAGTCAATCTATTGGTTTCAGAGAAGAAGATATTTGAAGGGTTTTTACCATATATGGGCATGGCAGCCATCTTGGTCATGTGACCTAGATTATTAATATATACATTGGTTCCCCCATCCTATAGATACTTCACATAAAATTTGGCTTCAATTGGCCAAGTGGTTTTAGAGGAGAAGATGTTTGAATATTATGGTAATATACATGTATATTGCCTCCGGGTGTGGGCATATCCTTTCCACTACCAGAGCGTATTTATGCGTTATTGCTGACAAACACTTTTTGATCGACCCTCACGGCATTGTTAAAGCTAGCATGTGCGATCTTTTTATATTTTTCAATTGCCCAGTAAGTAGGCTTTAACCGATATAAAGCTTAATTGCACAGTACATCAAACAAGCGAGTAAGAGGTCCAGAAAGTTGGGAAAAAACGTGATTTTTCTGTGTTAAAAAGGTCGAGTTTACCCTGTTATCTTTGAATCGCCACCACGCTCAAACCAAACAAGTGTGACCAAACTGCTAGGGTTGAAAAAAGACACAAGAAAAGAGAAAAAAAAGAGAGATAGAAAGAGAGGAGAAAGGAGGAAAAAATCGGGAATCAAATCGCAAAAAAAAAAAAAAAAAAAAAAAAGAAGTCCGTGCGCATCGATTTTTCCACGGTGACCCCTGCGCCGTGACCTTTCAGTAGCAAAACTAAAACAGCTTACACTATGTTAAAGAGCGGTCTTTCCACTTTTAATACAGGCATAAGGCGTGTTTCTAAGTCTCACAGAAATGGTTTTATGGACGATTTACCAACACTACCCCCTTTTTATGAGCATTTTGTAAAATGCCTGGTGCTCCTAAGGATATGGTGAAAACGTAAAATTTGCCTCTATCGTCCAGATTTTGGCCTTAAACTGACCAAACAGCATACAAAACAAGAAAATGTCGCTTAAAACTAGTATTTGTACCCGTTTTAGAACTTTTACATATCCTTTCCACTACCAGAGCGTATTTATGCGTAATTGCTGACAAACACTTTTTGATCGACCCTCACGGCATTGTTAAAGCTAGCATGTGCGATCTTTTTATATTTTTCAATTGCCCAGTAAGTAGGCTTTAACCGATATAAAGCTTAATTGCACAGTACATCAAACAAGCGAATAAGAGGTCCAGAAAGTTGGGAAAAAATGTGATTTTTCTGTGTTAAAAAGGTCGAGTTTACCCTGTTATCTTTGAATCGCCACCACGCTCAAACCAAACAAGTGCGACCAAACTGCTAGGGTTGAAAAAAGACACAAGAAAAGAGAAAAAAAGAGAGACAGAAAGAGAGGAGAAAGGAGGAAAAAATCGGGAATCAAATCGCAAAAAAAAAAAAATAAGAGCTGTCGCAGGACAGCGTGCTCGACTGCTTCTGACCTTTGTCAAACATAAGGCCATCTGACCTTTGTCAAACATAAGGCCAAACCCGACCAGTGACCCAAAGCATTATGCTCATACATCTTTTTGCCTTGATGCAATAAGGCAAAATCACTGAACCATGAAAGTTAACTATAACTACCTAAGATTTAAAGGTCTCACTCATATTGTGAAAGAAGTGTGTTCATATACCAACTGAGTGCCAAGACACAAGGCAAAATCACTGAACCATGAAAAAAGGTCACACTGACCTATAAGTATTGCAGGGTCAAAGGTCTAGTGACACTTACTCATAATGTGAAAGAAAAATGATCATATACCCATTCAGTGTTGAGATATAAAGCAAAATCACTGAACCATAAAATTAGGTCATAGTGACCTATAAGTATGTTTGGGTTAAAGATGTGGTCATACTCATTCATAATCAGAAAGAAGTATGAAAAAATACCAACTGAGTGTCGAGATATGAGGCAAAATCACTGAACCATGAAATTAGGTCACAGTGACCCAGGAATACTTTACGGTCAAAGGTCTTGTCATACTCATACATATCATGAAAGAAGTATGTTCATATACCAATTGAGTGCCGAAATATAAAGAAAAATCACTGAACCATGAAATTAGGTCATATTGACCTAGCACTACTTTAGGGTCAAAGGTCTTGTCATATGCAAACATAGTGTGAAAGAAGTTTGTTCATAAACCACTTGAGTGCCGAGATATAAGGCAAAGTCACTGAACCGTGAAATTAGGTCACAGTGACCTATAAGTATATTGGGGTCAAAGGTCTGGTCATACTCACTCATAATCTGAAAAAAGTATGAAAATATACTAATTGAGTGTCAAGATATAAGGCAAAATCACTGAACCGTGAAATTAGGTCACAGTGACCTAGGACTACTTCAGGGTCAAAGGTCTTGTCATACGCAAACATACTTTAAAAGAAGTTTGTTCATAAACCATTTGAGTACCAAGATATAAGACAAAAATCACTGAACCGTGAAATTAGGTCACAGTGACCTATAAGTATATTGGGGTCAAAGGTCTGGTCATACTCACTCATGATCTGAAAAAAGTATGAAAATATACTAATCGAGTGTCAAGATATAAGGCAAAATCACTGAACCGTGAAATTAGGTCACAGTGACCTAGGACTACTTCAGGGTCAAAGGTCTTGTCATACGCAAACATACTTTGAAAGAAGTTTGTTCATAAACCATTTGAGTACCGAGATATAAGGCAAAATCACTGAACCGTGAAATTAGGTCACAGTGACCTATAAGTATATTGCGGTCAAAGTTCTGGTCATACTCACTCATAATCTGAAAAAAGTATGAAAATATACTAATTGAGTGTCAAGATATAAGGCAAAATCACTGAACCGTGAAATTAGGTCACAGTGACCTAAAAGTATATTGGGGTCAAAGGCCTGGTCGTACTAACTCATAATCTGAAAGAAGTTAGAAAATATACTAATTGAGTGTCAAGATATATGGCAAAATCACTGAACCATGGAAAGTAGGTCAACTGACCCTTACCGTCATGACACACAAGTCAGTGTCACAAAGTCAAAAGATGAATGACCAACCATCCTCCTAAGTTGTTTCTATTAAGAAATAAAAAGAAAAAAAAATTCGGGGAGTTCTAGATTTTGACCTCTAGCCCCGCCCCCCTGACTCCGACCCAGAGGTCCGATGTCATGGAACCTAAGGTGTATGAAGTATGAATGCTTTATGATAAGTTGTTGTCAAGATATGCCTCCTTGTAAAAGTTACACAGCAGTACATCTGTTTTTAGTGTTCTAGTTTTTAACCTCCAGCCCCACCCCCCAGGCATAGACCCAGGGGCCCGATGCCATGGAATAAAACTCAACCCTACAGGGTACCTATGGTCCGAGTATGAAAGCCCTCTGATAAAAAGTTTTCAAGATATAGACTTCTAGAATACTATAACACAGAAAAGCCATTATTATTAATGGTGTTCTAGATTTTAACCTCTAGCCCCACCCCCTGGCATGGACCCAGGGATCTGATGCCATGGAATGAAAGCCGACCCTAAAGGGTGTCAATGGCCCAAGTATCAATGCTTTCTGATGAGTGGTTGTCAAGATATGGACTTCTAGAAAACTTTAACACAAGAATTGCCATTTTTGAAGGTGTTCTAGATTTTAACCTCCAGCCCCACCCCCTGGCCTGGACCCAGGGGCCCGATGCCATGGAATGAAAGCTAACCCTACAGGGTATCTATGGTCCAAGTATGAATGCTTTCTGATGAGTGGTTGTCAAGATATGGACTTCTAGAAAACTTTAACGCAAGTGTGACGCGCACGCGCACGCGCACACGCACGGGAACGCGCACGGGAACGCGCACGGGAACGGGAACGGGAACGTGGACGACCGGGGTGACTGCAATAGCTCTATGCACTTCGTGCAGTCGAGCTAAAAAAAGAAGAAGTCTGTGCGCATCGATTTTTCCACGGTGACCCCTGCGCCGTGACCTTTCAGTAGCAAAACTGAAACAGCTTACACTATGTTAAAGAGCGGTCTTTCCACTTTTAATACAGGCATAAGGCGTGTTTCTAAGTCTCACAGAAATGGTTTTATGGACGATTTACCAACACTACCCCCTTTTTATGAGCATTTTGTAAAATGCCTGGTGCTCCTAAGGATATGAGCCCTTAGGTCCATTTTTTTTCAGAATCATTACTATTTAGTCCTACTACCCATTTCCTGCAAGATTTTCACCTCAAATGACTTTTTAAAAGTTTTCCCAATTCCAATGCATTGGCAACCTATGCTGACCTTGTCTTAAAATAGGTCAAGGTCACCACAGGGTCATAATTTATATACACATTGTAGTACTTCAGCCATTGGTGCTTCATGCCAAGTTTCTTTGAAATCGGTCCACCAGATTCGGAGAAGAAGATTTTTGAAGGGTTTTTACCTTATATGGGCATGGCAGCCATCTTGGTCCTGTGAACTAGATAATTTATATATACATTAATTCCCCCATTCCATAGATGCTTCACATAAAATTTGGCTTTGATTCGCCAAGCGGTTTCAGAGGAGAAGATGTTTGAATATTATGGTAATATACATGTATATTGCCCCGGGGTGGGGGGCACATGAGCCCCTGGGGTCCATTTTTTCAGAATCATTAATATTCAGTCCTACTGCCCATTTCCTGCAAAGACTTTCACTTTAAATGACATTTTAACAGTTTTCCCTATTCAAATGCATTGGCGACCTATGTTGACCTTGCCGTAAAAAAAGGTCGAGGTCA
The DNA here is from genome assembly GCA_964017185.1 of Rugalucina vietnamica. Classification (NCBI taxonomy): domain Eukaryota; kingdom Metazoa; phylum Mollusca; class Bivalvia; order Lucinida; family Lucinidae; genus Rugalucina; species Rugalucina vietnamica. The sequence continues at coordinate 33,288,381 of OZ024876.1, forward strand.
TCACAGGGTCATGATTTATATGCACATTGTAGTACTTGAGCCATTGATGCTTCATGCCAAGTTTCTTTAAAATCAATCCACCGGTTCTGGAGAAGATTTTTGAAGGGTTTTTACCATATATGGGCATTGCGGCCATCTTGGTCATGTGACCTGGATTATTTATATACACATTGATTACCCCTTCCTATTGATGCTTCACATAAAATTTGGCTTTGATTGGCCAAGCGGTTTCAGAGGAGATGATGTTTGAATATTATGGTAATATACATGTATATTGCCCCGGGGTGGGGGCATATGAGCCCCTGGGGTCCAATTTTTTTCAGAATCATTAATATTCAGTCCTACTGCCCATTTCCTGCAAGACTTTCACTTTAAATGACATTTTAAAAGTTTTCCCCATTCAAATGCATTGGCGACCTATGTTGACCTTGCCGTAAAATAGGTCAAGGTCATCACAGGGTCATGATTTATATACACATTGTAGTGCTTGAGCCATCAATGCTTCATGCCAAGTTTCGTTGAAATCAGTCCACCAGTTCTGGAGAAGAAGATTTTTGAAGGGTTTTTACCATATATGGGCATGGCGGCCATCTTGGTCATGTGACCTGGATTTCTTATATACACATTGGTTCCCCCTTCCTATAGATGCTTTATATAAAATTTGGCTTTGGTTGGCCAAGCGGTTTCAGAGAAGAAGATCTTTGAAATTGTGGACGGACGGACGGACGACGGACGGACGGACGCCGGATCATGGCCATCCTATAAGCTCACCTTGTGAGCCTAACGGCTCAGGTGAGCTAAAAATAGGTATACCCCTGCATACCCCAGTTTTTCTATATAAAAGTGGGGTTTAAGGGGGTATGCATTTCACTGACATGCTTTCCTGATGAAAATCTGTCTTGCAAATTACCAAATAATGCCATTAATTTGCCTATTAAGTTGACATATCGCTTTGTAGCAGTATTATATGATCATATCCTCATGGGTTTCGAACCCAGGACCCCTGGACAGAAATCCAATGCTCTAACTACTGAACCAGAGTCAACTCTCTGACGCAGTATGTCAGAGATTGTACTTTAATCTGAACAATGTATCAAATAGCTGTTCTATATATAGAAGCTATGCATCATGTGATCAGCCAACCCAACCTTTCCAACCGTGGCAGATAATCTCAAATGAATGAAGATGCAATGGGACATAACACAACTAAACTGAGCATGATAATTAAACTGCTAAAAATAATGAAATAACCAAAATTTTTAGTTTCTGGGTTAGTTAATCAATGTTAAAACTTGTAGAGATTTTAAAATTCAGGAGCAGGGTAAATTTCATGGTCAGATCAGATGAGTTGAGAATGAAAATGTTTATGACTTCAAGTGTTGGAGTCTTTTTGAAGCTTGAGAATAAAAAAAAATCAACTTTGGGAAAAAATGTCTTCTGTAAAGTTTCTAGAGGTATCTTTCAGGTGGACGGGTTGCCTTTATCAAACCAGCATAAACATTAGTCCCCAACTTACGGGCATGTACTGGCCAAGGATTGAACTCACAATGGTTAGGTTGCAAAGGGTTGGTTAGCAAATAATATGAGCCACGTTATGAGAAAATCAACATTTTGGATATCTGAAAACAAAGGCGCATATCAGCTTCACATTTACTGCGAAGCTGATCAGCGCCTTTTTTTTCACTAGACAGATAGTACAGTTCTACTACTTTCTAAATCCAAAATTTCCAGCCTCTGTGCTTGTACAGCTTGGTTTGTGTCTGTCCTGTTCCGAAACCACATCGTTGATTTTCTCATGACGCGGCTCACATGATTATCCACTAACCTGGTCCACACTAGTTTTCTGTGACACTGTAGCATCAGGACTTCTCTTCGGAGGGTCGACTGTAGGTATGATACTGTCGGATGATCTTTTACCACCAAACTTCCCCGCTCCAACAACAAACGTTGAAAACTGGTTAAAAGCTACTTTCTCTTTCTGTTCATTGAATGTCTCCACTGGAAAACACAAGATTTTTGGTAAATGCTTTTATAATGCAACAGCTCTAAATATCAGCCTAATAAAGAGGGTTCATAAATTATCGCTTTATTGAGCTAATGACCAAATATAGACCACCCCTACTGATTAAATTAAGACCGCATTCCGGTTTTGTTTAACACACCAAAAAGTGCACTATTAACGTCAACTTTAATGACGTTTTGTGACGTCGTTCTCCACCACTGTTATGCAGAGTTATGTAGATGAAACAATGGACATGAAAAATATAAACCAGAGGACCAATGGTCCTGTAAACGCTCCCCTGAGTCTGCTGCATATACCAATAAACATGTTTGAATATTATGGTATTTAACCCCTGTGCAGGGGCAGATGAAGCCCTTGGGCCATTTTCTTTTTTTCAGAATAATCAATATTCTGTCCATTTGCCAATTTCTTGCTGGCTTTTCCCTTCAAATGACATTTTAACAGTTTTTCCCATTCAAATGCATGGGCAACCCATGTTGACCTTGCCATAAACTTGGTCAAGGTCATCACAGGGTCATGATTTATATATACATTGTAGTACTATAGCCATGGATGCTTCACGCCAAGTTTCATTGAAATCAATCTATTGGTTTCAGAGAAGAAGATATTTGAAGGTTTTTTACCATATATGGGCATGGCGGCCATCTTGGTCATGTGACCTAGATTATTAATATATACATTGGTTCCCCCATCCTATAGATGCTTCACATAAAATTTGGCTTCAATTGGCCAAGTGGTTTCAGAGGAGAAGATGTTTGAATATTATGGTAATATACATGTATATTGCCCCGAAGTGTGGGCATATGAGCCCTTAGGTCCATTTTTTTTTTTTCAGAATCATTAATATTTAGTCCTACTACCCATTTCCTGCAAGATTTTCACCTCAAATGACTTTTTAAAAGTTTTCCCCATTCCAATGCATTGGCGACCTATGTTGACCTTGTCGTAAAATAGGTCAAGGTCACCACAGGGTCATGATTTATATAAACATTGTAGTACTTCAGCCATTGGTGCTTCATGCCAAGTTTCTTTGAAATCGATCCACCAGATTCGGAGAAGAAGATTTTTGAAGGGTTTTTACCATATATGGGCATGGCAGCCATCTTGGTCATGTGAACTAGATAATTTATATATTCATTAATTCCCCCATTCCATAGATTCATAACTGACCGTTCCAAGGCGGGACTACTGCTGTGGTTCACAATTATCCAAATTATTTCAATTAGGTGTTTTATGTTGCATGACTTTGTGGCCACCTGAATATAATTTGGCTGTTCACTTAGCCCTCTGCATTTTATTTGTTCTGTCCAAGCTAGCACTGTGACCAATAGCTGCTCACTCTGCTCTCCGTTATACATGTATACGTTGGTACCTATGTTTTATACTTCTTAACATTTTTTTTCCTTATTGCTTGTTTATATTTGTGTATATTAGAGCCACTGCGGAAGCTGAGGGTGAGGTTATGGCCATGTAAAATCGATTTAAACCCGCCAGTAACTTTGTGTTACTGATCGTTCCAAGTCGATACTTCTGTAGTGGTTCTTTTTGTTTCATGTCTTGGTGTTTAAAATTTTTTTTTTTTTTTTTTTTTTTTTTTGTGCTGTTGGCGCCTTATGTATGTTTTCATATTTCAGTTAAGTTAAGGTAACTGAGTGGCCACCTATTGGGAAAATAGCTGCTCATTCGGCTTACGAAATGTTTTTATGGTATAAGTACCTGATTGTTACTTTGGTTTTTTCCCACCTCGGTTTTTGGAGTGGGAATCTTTCTCTGATTGCGCCTTTTCCTGATCTTTGCCTACTTGTACCTTTTCACATAAAATTTGGCTTTGATTTGCCAAGCGGTTTCAGAGGAGATGTTTGAATATTATGGTAATATACATGTATATTGCCCCGGGGTGGGGGCAGATGAGCCCCTGGGGTCCATTATTTTTTCGGAATCATTAATATTCAGTCCTACTGCCCATTTCCTGCAAGACTTTCACTTTAAATGACATTTTAAAAGTTTTCCCTATTCAAATGCATTGGCGACCTATGTTGACCTTGCCGTAAAAAAAGGTCACGGTCATCACAGGGTCATGATTTATATACTTATTGTAGTACTTAAGCCATCGATGCTTCATGCCAAGTTTCTTTGAAATCGATCCACCGGTTCTGTAGAAGAAGATTTTTGAAGGGTTTTTACCATCATATGGGCATTGCGGCCATCTTGATCATGTGACCTGGATTATTTATATACACATTGATTACCCCTTCCTATTGATGCTTCACATAAAATTTGGCTTTGATTGGCTAACCGGTTTCAGAGGAGATGATGTTTGAATATTATGGTAATATACATGTATATTGCCCCGGGGTGGGGGCATATGAGCCCCTGGGGTCCATTTTTTTTTCAGAATCATTAATATTCAGTCCTACTGCCCATTTCCTGCAAGACTTTCACTTTAAATGACTTTAAATGACATTTTAAAAGTTTTCCCCATTCAAACGCATTAGCGACCTATGTTGACCTTGCCGTAAAATAGGTCAAGGTCATCACAGGGTCATGATTTATGTACACATTGTAGTGCTTCAGCCATCAAAGCTTCATGCCAAGTTTCATTGAAATCAGTCCACCGGTTCTGGTGAAGAAGATTTTTGAAGGGTTTTTACCATATATGGGCATGGCAGCCATCTTGGTCATGTGACCTGGATTTCTTATATATACATTGGTTCCCCCTTCCTATAGATGCTTCATATAAAATTTGGCTTTGGTTGGCCAAGCGGTTTCAGAGAAGAAGATCTTTGAAATTGTGGAAGGACGGACGGACAACGGACGGACGCCGGATCATGGCCATCCTATAAGCTCACCTTGTGAGCCTAACGGCTCAGGTGAGCTAATTACCAACAAATGTACTGCTATGGTGGCCAATTTTGAGGAGTCCTTCTGCAGAGGGATTGCTGAGCTGTTGACTAAAGGAACAAAATGTCAGAAAGCAAATCTCCTCACATTGGGTGGGTAATTTTCGCGAAATCTGTCAACTTTGGTTATAAAGTGAATAAGTACCGCATGACCAAAAATAAATGATTTACCACACTCGGACCGTAAACAGATGAAATGGCTCCCTGAAAGCGGGTCATTTCATCATTTCATCTGTTAACTAATCCTTGTGTGATAAATCATTTATTTTTGGTAACCGGGTAGTTATTTACTACATGCATTTACTTGTTAATTGATTATATTTTGTGCAAAAAAAAATTGTAAATACACCTTTATTTCACTAATTTTATATTTTGCTTATTACTATGAGTATAAAATATGAAGCACGATGAGAGAAAACTGATCTTTGGAGTTTCCGACACGGTTCGACACACACTGCCCTGCACAGAAGAAGGCTAGAAGCTTGAAACTTCCAATTAGAGAAGAAAAGAAACCGTATTATCCGTGTAGCAAAAACAAAGGTGCTGCTCTGACAGGCAGTCTTTAAACCTTAAGTTTTTATTAGCCAGAATTTTGAATTCCCCAGGAAACAAAGTCCTGAAAATTGGTTCTGGCAAACATTTCCAGACTTGCAATAAGAATAGAAGAAGACACAGTCATTGATACAGTACTATAATCTTCCGTGACTGTATATAAAACATATTGTGTCCAACCTGGTTGAAACCACAAGGCAAAGTTTGCACATACTAAAGCTCAACACCAGGAAAACATGTCCATGAAATGTATACTCCTAATACCCCACTTTCATACAGCAAAACTGGAGTTTACAGGGGTATACCTATTTTTCTTATTTTTGTTTCAAAACATAGATTGTGGGTACTCGTTAGAAACGCCTTGGCGAGGCGGTGGCAGTTCTAACCTGTACCCACAATCAATGTTTTGATAAAAAGTATTAAGAATATCAAAGATTTTCTAATCAAATTTTTAATTTTTACAGCTGAAAATAAATATCTGTATATAACACTCTATTGCATGGGCATGTTTCTGTAATGAGGTACACCTACCATCAGTCAGAATAAGAGCACCAGAACCTTTATCTAGAACATCGGCTATCCTAGCTTTAGAGGTCAAAGTTCCACTGGTGGGTAGGGGCTTGAACACTTCAATATACTGCTCGCCATGTAAAATCTGTGAAATAAAAATATAAATGGAAGGGTTTTGATACACTTCATATTTTTGTATCATAACATGTAAGTTAGAATCCCCACTCTGCCTTAAAACAGTCTACTATATATGAGCCGTGTCATGAGAAAACTGGATTTATGCCTAAGCGAAAACAAAGGCGCAGATCAGCTGTGCTGTAACTGACCAGCGGATCAGCACCTTTGTTTTTGCTACTCAGATAGTACAATCCTTCTATTTAAATCTGAAATTTCAAGCTTCTAGCTTTCTTTGGCTACACAGACCAATTTGTGTTCGACCTGGTTGGACACCCTGAAGACCTGTTTTCTCACATTCCAGCTCATATATCACACATCTGGGCTGAAACCTATAGACACATTTTCTTTCCATGCAAACAAGAGTGAGAGAATAGGGTAAAAAACAATAAGATCTGGAGAAAAAAACATGGTACATTATGTTCCAGAATATTTTGATGGTGCTACGAAAGTTTTATAGGGCGTTTTTATGTAACTTGGTTTTGCAGTTAGTTTGTTTCTTGATTGACTGTCATGACATTGCTAAATTATGAAAACTTTCCTGTGCGACAAATAGAGATTTGTTCAGCTGTAAAAAAAGAAAATTCAAAAATGAAAATTTCATTCAAAAAGATTTTGCTTCTGGGCTTGTCTAGTCTGTCGGATGAGACTATAAACCGAGGTCCTTTCTCCATATGATCTTAGTTGTTGGTGGGATGTTAAACTCCAAATCAGCCAACAACCATTCGAATAAAAGCGCTGCAGGCATGCATGATACCCCGCCACGCAAATTTAATTTAGCAAAATCTCAAGATAAAGGGCAGAACAAAATTTTGTCATAAATGAAGGACCATAACTCTGTATACATTGATACAATTTACCCATCTTCAATCCCAAACCACTACTTCCTGATTTGAACTTTTATACAAAGCTTGAAGAAAAAATTGGTTGACAAATGCACAAAACAGAGGCAGGAAACGAAATTTTAATGTAAATCATGGGCCATTACTCTGTACTTATTTAACAAAATTTATTCATTTTCAATCCCAAACCTCTCCTTCCTGATATGAACTCCTATACAAAGTTTGAAGAAAATTGGTCAATAAATGCTCAAGATAGAGTCCAGAAACAAAATTTTAACGTAAATCAAGGGCCATAACTCTGTACTTATTTGACAAAATTTACCCATCTTCAATCAAAAATCATTCCTTCCTGGTATGAACTCCTATACAAAGTTTGAAGAAAATCAGTCAATAAATGCTCAAGATAGAGCCCGGAAACAAAATTTTAACGTAAATCAAGGGCCATAACTCTGTACTTATTTGACAAAATTTACCCATCTTCAATCCCAGACCACTCCTTCTTAATATGAACTCCTATACAAAGTTTGAAGAAAATCGGTCTATAAATGCTCAAGATAGAGCCCGGAAACAAAATTTTAAGGTAAATCAAGGGCCATAACTCTGTACTTATTTGACAAAATTTACCCATCTTCAATCAAAAATCACTCCTTCCTGGTATGAACTCCTATACAAAGTTTGAAGAAAATCGGTCAATAAATGCTCAAGATATAGTCCAGAAACAAAATTTTAACGTAAATCAAGGGCCATAACTCTGTACTTATTTGACAAAATTTACCCATCTTCAATCAAAAATCACTCCTTCCTGGTATGAACTCCTATACAAAGTTTGAAGAAAATAGGTCAATAAATGCTCAAGATAGAGCCCGGAAACAAAATTTTAACGTAAATCAAGGGCCATAACTGTGTACTTATTTGACGAAATTTACCCATCTTCAATCCCAGACTACTCCTTCTTGATATGAACTCCTATACAAAGTTTGAAGAAAATCGGTCAATAAATGCTCAAGATAGAGCCTGGAAACAAAATTTTAACATAAATCAAGGGCCATAACTCTGTACTTATTTGACGAAATTTACCCATCTTCAATCCCAGACCTCTCCTTCATGCTATAAACTCCTATACAAAGTTTGAAGAAAATTGATCAATAAATACTCAAGATAGAGCCCGGAAACGAAATTTTAACGTAAATCAAGGGCCATAACTCTGTACTTATTTGACGAATGTTACCCATCTTCAATCCCAAACCACTCCTTCCTGATATGAACTCCTATACAAAGTTTGAAGAAAATCGGTTAATAAATGCTCAAGATAGAGCCCGGAAACGAAACGCTGACGGACGGACAGACGGACAGACGGACGGACGGACGGACGGACAGACAGACGGACGGACGGACACTCGAACGCAAATTTTTTTTGGAGGGTATAACATAATACCCCGCACTTTTTTAAGTGGCGGGGTATAAAAAGTAAAAACCTTTTGGATAAAAACAGAGATCCATCATCCAGGGTACATGTTAGAACCATCTCGGTGAGGCTGTTCTTGCGAGTACCCCTAATCTATGTTTTGGATCAAAAATAAGAAACAATGGGTAAAGCCCTGTATACCCCAATTTTATGATATAAAAGTGGAATTTAAGGGACATTTCACAAGCATGTTTTTCTGATGAAATATTACTGAAAACATACTGCAGAACCTTTGTTTTGCCTCTATAAAAGGGCTTACATCATTCTGAAATTATTGTGTACTAGTGGCATCAGAAACAATGAGAGCGCCTCATGAGAAAATAAGCATTTTGCATAGGCAAAAACAAAGGCGCAGATCAGCTTTGAAGTAACTGCGAAGCTGTTCAGCGCCTCTGTTTTTGCTACACAGATAGTACAATCCCACTTCTTCTTAACTTCAAAATTTCAACCCTCTAGCCTGCTTCTGTGACTGTACAGTCTGGTTTGTGTTGGACTTGTTCTGACACCTGATTGTTGGTTTTTCTCATGAGGCGATTCATTTATCATCAAGTATTCTCTATGTCTGGCCTTCTGGCCCCAAGGTTATAAAACTTTTTTCTTGCACACCAGATAGAGGAATCCTACGCTTTACCCTATGTGAGAAATTTTTATCTCACTCAAGGCTCGCTCTGAATTCAAATGTTCCTTTTTAACATTGGTTATAGGACGTCACGTAATTTCGTCGTTAAACGCACATGTCACAATGATGTCAAAACCTTCTAATTCAAAATGGCAGACGACACGATTGTATCGCTTTTATAGATGAATAGTATCAACACGAGGACCAATGGTCCTTTAAACGCTCACCTGAGACCTGAGATATACACTTATAAACTTGTTTGACTACAATGGTAATATGAATGTATATAACCCCAGGGCAGGGTCAGAATAACCCCTGGAGCCAATGTCTTTTATAAATCATGAAAATTCAGTCCATTTGCCAATTTACTGTTTTGCCCTTCAAATGACATTTTAACAATTTTCCCCATTCAAATGCATGGGCTACCTAAGTTGACCTTGCCGTAAAAAAGGGTAATGATTTATATAAATTTTGTAGACCTCTATTCCTTGATGCTTCATGCCAAGTTTCAAAATCATAGGCCTCCTGGTTCTGGAGAAGAAGATTTTTAAAGGTTTTTGCTATTTATAGCCATGGCTGCCATCTTGGTCATGTGACCTTGACCTTTCATATAAACTTTCATTCCCTCTTCCTAAGGATACTCCACATAAAGTTTGGCTTTGATTGGCCAAGCGGTTTCAGAGAAGAAGATGTTTGAATATTTTGGTCATATACACGTGTATAGCCCTGGGGCAGGGGCAGACAACCCCATGGGCCCAAAATATTTTGATAAACATAAATCGTCTGTCCATTTGCTCATTCCTAACAAGTTTTCTGCCATTAAATGACATTTTCTGATTTTTCCTCACTCAAATGCATGGGCGCTCTAAGTTGACCTTGCCGTAAGAAAGGTCAAGGTCATCCCAGGGTCATGCTTTATATAAACTTTGTAGAGCTCCATTGCCTGATGCTTCATGCCAAGTTTCAAAATCATAGGCCTTCTGGTTCTGGAAAAGAAGATTTTTAAAGGTTTTTGCTATTTATAGCCCTGGTGGCCATCTTGGTCCTGTGACCTGGACTATTTATATAAACTTTCGTTCCCCCATCCTAAGGATGCTCAACATGAAATTTGAATTTTATTGGCCAAGCGGTTTCAGAGAAGAAGATGACTGAAAAGTGTGAACGACGACGACAACAACAAAGACGGACGACGGAGCCTGGGTATACTATAAGCTCTCCTTGCGAGCCTAACGGCTCAGGTGAGCTAAAAATCAAGCTTCCCCACATGATGGCATGCAAGAAAAAGAATCCATCATGCGTGTCAGGTATGGATAGACAAATCTGTCCCTTGGGTCACAGTTTGGCATCACGAGGCAAGCCTCCTGATGCCAAATTGTGACCCTCAGGACAGATTTGTCTATCCATATCTGACACTCATGTAAGATTCTTATATTCATGCTCAGCTCAACTGAGACTAAAATTTATCCTACTCATAAATGTTAAAATTCCAACAATTGTTAACATTTATGAGTATGATAAATTACTTGTTTTTGAGTTTTGAACCTGAATTTTCCAGTAATTTTTACTATTTCAACATTTATGAGCAGTTGAAATTTCATGCTCAGCTTTCATGAAATTTCATGGTTACCTTTGTCGGGTCAACTCTGAGTCCTGGTACCCCGCCCATAAACATTCCTGTAGAGGCGTTCATGGCAGGGATCACAGCAAAGCTGGGAACCACACAGAAGTCAGGTGACCCCTCAAACAGGAACTTCAGATAGTCCTCATCCTTGGTGGTGTAACCGACTGAAATTATCAACCAATCATACTTGAGCCTGTGCATGAGAAAACCAACAATTTGGGTTTCCGACCAGGTCCGACACAAACCTGCCTGTGCAGTCACAGGAGAAGGCTAGAAGCTTGAAATTTTGGAATTAAGGAGAAGAGAGATTCTACTATCTGTGTAGCGAAAACAAAGGCGCTGATCAGCTGTGCAGCTACTGCACAGCTGATCTGCGTCTTTGTTTTCGCATATGCAAATTGTTGGTTTTCTAATGCACTGGCACACTTAATCCATTGAGAAAACATGCCTATGTAATTTACAGAGATTTTTTAAGTTATATAACAATGCCTTTTTTAGAAGAAATTGATATTTTATTTTTGTTCAAAACATTAATTGTGGGTACACATTAGAACCTACTCAGCAAGGTGGTTCTAATGAGTACTCACAATCTATATTTTGGATCACAAATATGGAAAATAGGCATACCCCTTTACATAAAAATTTTACTATATAAAAGTGGGGTATAAGGGAGTTTTCATAACATGGACATATTTGTGTGATGTGAAACAATCACCAGTTACTGTCACTTTATCAATAAGCAATACCAGAGGACCAATGGTCCTGTAAACGCTCACCTGAAACCCGAGATATATACTTAAACGCAAAAGTTTCGCAACAATTTACTTTCTCTTTTTCTTCTACATTGCCTGCGTATAATTATTTTTGAAAATATATTTTATGTCCCTACACGATGAGTAACGATTTGCCATAAACATGATTTGATTGCATGTTTTCGTTCTGACGTTAATGTGACGTTTGTGTTTTTTAACAATTTGCGTCTAAAATATGTATGTTTATTTTGAATAAAAAGCAAACACCATCAATCGATAGCGTGGCGTCTGTACAATCAGAAAACAACAAAAACGTTTTGATTTTTTTGTTTAGCATCACTCTTAGTTGATGCGTTTCTTTGTTGACGTCAGCCTGTTTTTTCAAACAGCCATTACATGCTCATTTTGCTTGACCAGGACGCGATCTTTTTGCCATTAGTACCATGCCCTGAGGGCTACAAAATGTCATTAAAAGATTTCGATTATTGCTATTCGTTTGCCTATTAACAGCCAATAACGTCAAAACTTTAACACGTCATACACACGTAATAAACGTCGACCAAGGCGTAAAAATTGGATATTTGCGTTTGTTTTCCTCTTTGCTATAGGAAACAAACATCGGTTTAAAAGTTTGTTTTCGCATACAATGTAAGGTATTGTACCCGTGACTTTTAAAAAACGGGTTACCGTAATGTTTTGACGTTATCTCAGCAACCATACGCCGCAGCATTCTGATTTTCATGTTGTATGGAAGACAAAGAACAGGACTTGCCATACCATTTATCACCGAAAGAAATTTTGTAGTCGATAGGAAGAAATTTGCGTTTTATATGTGTTGCGAAACTTTTGCGTTTAAGTATATACCAATAAACTTGTTTGACTAGAATGATAATATACATGTATATAACCCCAGGGCTAGGTCAGAGCAACCCCTGGAGTCAATTTCTTTTTGAAAACATAAAACTTTAGTCCATTTGCCAATTTACTGCAAGTTTTGCCCTTCAAATGACATTTTAACAATTTTCCCCATTCAAATGCATGGGCGACCTAAGTTGACCTTGCCGTAAAATAGGTCAAGGTCACCCAAGGGTCACGATTTATATAAACTTTGTAGAGCTCCATTGCCTGATGCTTCATGCCAAGTTTCAAAATCATAGGCCTTCTGGTTCTGGAGTAAAAGATTTTTAAAGGTTTTTGCTATTTATAGCCATGGCAGCCATCTTGGTCATGTGACCTTGACCATTTATATATACTTTCATTCCCACTTCCTAACAATACTCCTCATAAAGTTTGGCTTTGATTGGCCGAGTAGTTTCAGAGAAGAAGATCTTTGAATATCACTGTAATATACATGTATATTGCCCCGGGGTGGGGGCAGACAGACCCCTGGGGTCCAAATTTTTTCAGAATCATCAAAATTAAGTCCATTTGCCCATTTCCTGCAAGGTTTTCCCTACAAATGACATTTTAACACTTTTCCCCATTCAAATGCATGAGCGACCTATGTTGACCTTGCCATACAATAGGTCAGGGTCACCCCAGGGTCATGATTTATATAAACTTTGTAGAGCTCCAGTCACTGATGCTTCACACCAAGTTTCAAAATCAGTGGCCTTCTGGTTCTTGAGAAGAAGATTTTTAAAGGTTTTTTCTATTTATAGCCATGGCAGCCATCTTGGTCATGTGACCTTGACCATTTATATAAACTTTCTTTCCCCCTTCCCAAGGATGCTCCATATGAAGCTTGGCTTTGATTGGCCAAGCAGTTTCAGGGGAGAAGATGCTTCATTATTATGGAAATATACATGTATATAGCCCTGGGGCAGGGGCAGACACCTCCCAGGGGCTAAAATTTTCCATTAACATTAATCTTCTGTCCATTTGCCTATTCCCAGTTAGTTTTACCCATTAAATAGCATTTTACCATTTTTTCCCATTCAAATGCATTAGCGACCTAAGTTGACCTTGCCATAAAATAGGTCAAGGTCATCCTAGGGTCATGATTTATATAAACTATGATGGGCCCACATCCCCGATGCTACATACCAAGTTTCATGGAAATTGGCCCACTGGTTCTGGAGAAGAAGATTTTTAAAGGTTTTTGCTATTTATAGCCATGGCGGCCATCTTGGTCATGTGACCTGGACCATTTATATAAACTTTCGTTCCCCCTTCCTAAGGATGCTCCACATGAAGTTTGGCTTTGATTGGCCAAGCGGTTTCAGAGGAGAAGATCTTTGAAATTGTGAACGACGGACGGACGACGGACGGACGGACGGACGGACGACGGAGCATGGGTATACTATAAGCTCACCTGTGAGCCTTTGGCTCAGGTGAGCTAACAAATGCCTCAATTTACCCAAAATGCTGATTCTAGAATCAGTAGTTTTGTTTCATTTATTTTAAGATAAAGTGTTCCAGTCAACAATTTTTCAGTCATGTCTGGATGTAGCCTACACTCCCTGTGTAGAACCAGTGCCATGGGACATACATGTACATGTGTCACTCTAGGACAAAACCTGGACAATGTAGGTTTCGAACTGAGGACCGTTCATTTCAAGAACATTGCCACCACGCACCCCAATTCAATGTTTTTGTTAAATATGGCTATCAACAGCAGTATGTCAACATTACCTTTCAAAAAGTTGCTTTACTCAAAAACAGAAAAAAGTCTCTCTCAAAATGTAGATCCACTAAGATTTGGTTTAAGCTTGTCTGGCTTATTACATCACAGTAAATAATTTTAGTAATGTCAGGATACAGCCACTGCCGCCTGAGTATTGAGCCCACTTTGCTTGCTCAAGGACACTTCATGGTGGGAGGGAGTGCAGTGGCTTAGTGGTAGAGCTTCGGACTCCAAATCAAGAGGTCCTGGGTTCGATCCTCACAGGCACCGTGTTGTGTCCTTGGGCAAGACACATTAACTCCCTACAGTACTGGTTAAACACAGGAAGCGTTGGCTCCGTCAAAACATGACTAAAAAATTATTGACTGGGATGTTAAGCATCAAACAAAACAAACAAACAAAACTTCATGGTGGAGGTAGGTATCAAGCCCATAAGATCTCACTCTGGATCAGGAAAACATATCCATAAAATGTATACCCCCTTAAACTCCACTTTTATAGAAAAAAAACTGGGGTTTGCAGGGGTATACCTGGTTTTCTTATTTTTGATCCAAAACATACATTGTGGGTACTCGTTAGAACCAACAATCTATGTTTTGAGCAAAAATATTTTAAAAAAAATAAAAAAAAAAATTTCCAATAAAATTTTCGTTTTTTTTTCTTCTATAAAAATCTCTATATATTAGTCCGGCACAAAATCAATTTGACCTGGAATTATGGTATAAAGTTTTTTTCTATACAGATTCTTGTAGGTTAGACATTGCCATTAAAGATTCTGGATGATGACAGCCTGTCATCATTGAGCATTTTGAGAAATTCAAGATGGCGTCCAAGATGTCAGGAAATAATGAGAATACATGTACTATTATACAATGTGCCCCTTTAAATGAATAAAAATGCGATGTTTCCTCACAACTTTAGCAGGTAATATGAAATAAATAGGTTTTACCTATTGCCGTGCATCCTAAACACACAACAATGAAAACTTTAAAATAAAATAATATAAATGCTATGCAATAAATGATCTTACACGAGTACTTATTTCACAACTCACCAAAGTATTCTTAAATAAGTTTCATATGATATGACCATGAGTATTAGATATCTGAAATACCGAAATACCTTACCATAATAATGTAGAAAAATATTGCACCCTTTAAGTGTTCAACGTCAGAAACCCGGAAATGCACAAGGTGCAGGGTGCTAAAAGTGCAATAAGCAACTTATTATATGGTTCGTCCGAGTGTACGAACGATAACCACTTCCTTAGAGCTTGTGTAGATAAAAATGGCTTTGGTTGGCCAAGGGATTTCAGAGAAGATTTTTGAAAATGTGACTGTACGGATGCACGCCGACTCAAGTACCATCCTATTAGCTATCCATGAGCATTCGGCTCAGGTCAGCTAAAATCGTTGAATTTTGCAACAGAAAATGCAAAATAAATACTGTCAATTGTGAAACTATACAAGGGATAATTTGACTAATTACTCCCTGGTAAGTTTCTGCCATTCCCCACTTTTGCATTTTCGATTTAGTCAAACAAAAATGAAAGTTTCATTCTTTATTAACATAATCATGTGATAAACATTAAAGAACAATTAATTTTCATATATCATTATGAGCAGCCGCATCAGAAAACCAACAATCTGCATATGCGAAACCAAAGGCACAGGTCAGGTGTGCAGTAACTGTACAGCTGATCAGCGCCTTTCTTTTCAGTACAAGAATAGTAAAATCCCTCTTCCTGTTAAATCAAATTTTCAAGCTTTTTAAATCTAGGACTGTACAGACAGATATTTGTCAGGCCTGGTTTGAAACCCAGATTGTTGGTTTTCTCGTGCGAAGGCTCATATACGACACCTGACACCCTGATTATTTGATACAAACATCCAACTATCAAACACAATCACAGATCAGCTTAATCACATACAAAACAAATCAGCCTGATTACTTTTCATTGCAATATTAAATCAAATCAAAGGCCCTGATAGTACATGTATGTGTGAGTGAGAGCTTCCCTGGTATTGACTGACCTGCGTCATCTGAAAAACTGGATTTTTGCATAGCTGTTCAATCCCTATAACGTTTGTTAACCCAAATTTTCAAATCTAGAGCTATTTTCTGTGGTTGTATAATAGCTTTCGGATCTGGTCAAAACACCCAGGTCCTGGTCAGAACAACCAAATACCAATTTTCTCATAACACAGCTCATACATGTACATTTATACTTTCTAAGAACAATGTACTGCTCATGATGCATTTACAGTGTGATAAACTAGATGGTAACGTAACAATTCTCATTTATATTGGGTAGTCATAAAATTTAAAAAATAAATAAATAAAGAGAAAAAAACAGAGGACCAATGGTCCTGTAAACGCTCAACTGAGATCTGTTGTATATACAAATAAACATGTTTGCATATTATGGAAAAAAGCCCCAGTAAAGGGGCAGATGATTCCCTGGTGTCCATTATCTTTCTTCATAATAATCAATATCCTGTCCATTTGCCAATTTCCTGCAAGTCTTTCCCTTCAACCGACAAATAAGAGTTATCCCCATTCAAAGGCATAGGCAACCTATGTTGACCTTGTCGTAAAACAGGTCAAGGTCATCACAGGGTCATGATTTACATATACGTTGTAGTACTTAAGTCATCGATGCTTCATGCCAAGTTTCATTGAAATCGGTCCAGTGGTTCCGGAGAAGAGAGTTTTTGAAGGGTTTTTACCATATATGGGCATGGCGGCCATCTTGGTCATGTGACCTGGATTATTTATATACACATTGGTTCCCCCTTCCCATAGATGCTTCATGTAAAATTTGGCTTTGATTGGCCAAGCGGTTTCAGAGAAGAAGATGTTTGAATATTATGATAATATACATGTATATTGCCCCGGGGTGGGGGCGGATGAGCCCCTGGTGCCCATTTTTTTTCAGAATCATTAATATTCAGTCCTACTGCTCATTTTCTGCAAGATTTTTCCTTTAAGTGACAATTTAACAATTTTTCCCATTCAAATGCAATGGCGACCTATGTTGACCTTGCCGTAAAATAGGTCAAGGTCACCGCAAGGTCATGATTTATATACACATTGTAGTACTTGAGTCATCGATGCTTCATGCCAAGTTTGGTTGAAATCGGTCCAATGGTTCCGGAGAAAAAGATTTTTGAAGGGTTTTTACCATATATGGGCATGGCGGCCATCTTGGTCATGTGACCTGGATTATTTATATACACATTGGTTCCCCCTTCCCATAGATGCTTCATGTAAAATTTGGCTTTGATTGGCCAAGCTGTTTCAGAGAAGAAGATCTTTGAAAATGGTGGACGACGGACGGACGACGGACGGACGACGGACGGACGGACCACAGAGCATGGGTATACTATAAGCTCACCTTGTGAGCCTGACGGCTCAGGTGAGCTAAAAAGACATCAAACTATGACCAAAGCAAACTTTGAAATTGGTCCACCAGTTCTGGAGAAGATTTTTGAAGAGTTTTTACCGTATATGGGCATGGCGGCCATCTTGGTAATGTGACCTAGATTATTTATATGCACATTGATTCCCCCATTCTATAGATGCTTCACATAAAATTTTGATTTGATTGGTCAAGCAGTTTCACAGGAGAAGATGTGTGAATATTATGGTAATATACATATACAATACCCCGGGGTGGGGGCAGATGAGGCCCTTGGGTCCAATTTTGTTTTCAGAATCATTAATATTCGGTCCTACTGCCCATTTCCAGCAAGACTTTCACTTTAAATTACTTTTTAAAAGTTTTCTCCATTCAAATGCATTGGGGACCTATGTTGACCCTTGCCGTAAAATAGGCCAAGGTCATCACAGGGTCATGATTCATATACACTTTGTAGTACTTGAGCCATCGATACTTAAGGCCAGGTTTCATTGAAATCGTTTTACTGGTTCTGGAGAAGAAGATTTTTGAAGGGTTTTTACCATACATGGGCATGGCGGCCATCTTGGTCATGTGACCTGGATTATATTTATATACACATTGGTTACCCCTTCCTGTTGATGCTTCACATAACATTTGGCTTTGTTTGGCCAAGCGGTTTCAGAGGAGATGTTTGAATATTATGGAGATATACATGTATATTGCCACGGGGTGGGGCACATGAGCCTCTGTGGTCCAATTTTTTTCAGAATCATTAATATTCAGTCCTACTGCCCATTTCCTGCAAGACTTTCACTTTAAATGACATTTTAAAAGTTTTCCTCATTCAAATGCATTGGCGACCTATGTTGACCTTGCCGTAAAATAGGTCAAGGCCATCAATGCTTCATGCCAAGTTTCTTTGAAATCGGTCCACCGGTTCTGGAGAAGATTTTTGAAGGGTTTTTACTATATATGGGCGTAGTGGCCATCTTGGTCATGTGACCTGGATTTCTTATATACACATTGGTTCCCTCTTCCTATAGATGCTTCTTGTAAAATTTGGCTTTGATTGGCCAAGTGGTTTCAGAGGAGAAGATCTTTGAAATTGTGGACGGACGACGACGACAGGTGACGGACAGACGCCAGAGCATGGCTATCCTTTAAGCTCACCATGTGAGCCTTCGGCTCAGGTGAGCTAAAAAAAGGCAAATAGAACATACTTTGTGGGTATTCATTAAAATCATGAATTTAAACAATTTATTCATCAACCCTCAATACAATCAAAAGAGTGACTACGTTTCAGAAATAGGCAACATTTTGAAACCCTCATTAAAGTCTCTTGTCACCCTCATTAAAGTCTAAAGGTAAACAAAGTCACCAAAATAAAATCAACCAACAATTATGATAACAAACATCGATTTTTTGGTCAAAATTGATAATTTTGTTTATATCCAATCAAATTGGTGTGCCTTGATTTTTCATCAAAAATATCATAAACTTAAGAATCGCCTACATGTATATCAACAACTGTGGGCTTCAGCAAATATTTAATATCTCAAATAAACATTACAGTTGGCGAAATAAGGCCGTCTCTCGCCAAGCACTGCCCTGCCAGACTCTGTATCAGACTGCTCAGGCGGAGTGCAGCAATTGTGTTCAGCTAGTTCCAGCTTAGGTTTCATAGGGCACTAGATTTTCCTTTGGAGGATCTAATACAGCAGCTACTCGCTTCTGAATTTCACTAGAAGCAACCGTATACTTCTGTACACTTTTCTCAGATCAATGTCCAGTCTTTTGCAAATATTTCTTGCTCATCCACCCCTGCCATGTAGAGTTGCGTCACACACGTTCTTTTACCGCTATGATTGGTATAATTCCCAGAAAGTTCAGCATGTGCCCATATTACTTTTATCATGTTTTTATGTTTATTTACTCCAATGACTTGATTGCCATAGCGTATAGGGAGTCCAGCTAGTGGTCTTCGGTAGAAAGCGCCTCTATTTAACGCCACCAAATATTTCTTAAAAGATCTGCAATTGGTTTCTCATCTGAAAAAAAAACAAACAAAAAAACACACCATCAAGAAGACATGTCCGTGAAATAAATACCCCCTTGAACCCCTATTTTATACAGTAAAACAGGAGTTTACAGGGATGTGCCTATCCAAAGCATAGATTTTGGGTACTCGTTAAAACCGCCTCAGCGAGGCGGTTCTCACGTGTGCCTACAATTAATCTTTTGAGCACATAAAATAAACATATCATAATTTTTCTAATGAGATTTCAATTTTTTGCAGAGCTGCAATGATCTCAATTTCAATTTTTCGTATAAATGCTAAGAATTGGACTATTTGGTACAATTTAATTCAGACATCAGTTCCACTTGTTTACACAAATTATTTCTATAATATTTACTGTTCAAACATGGGCGGATCCAGAGGGAGGGACAGGGGGTCCGGCCAACCCCCCCCCCCCTGGAATTGCCAGATTATTTGTTTTTGCCATGTTGAAATTTTCCTTCAGACCCCTTCTGGGAATTTGGACCCCCCCCCCCCCCATCCCGGGAAAATTTTCTGGATCCGCGCATGCCAAACACGATCTTTCAGAATCTTTTTTTCAAAATAATTACTTCCCTTGCTAACATTTTCTCAAATTTATTTTCTCCATGGGAAATTCTTGGATTTTTTGTTTATTTCAATACAGGTTTTCATTCTATTTATGTGACAACTTTTTGAACGTGAAATGACAAATTTTCCTTCAGGTGCTCCACAAAAGGGTGAATTTACAAACGCAGTTTCTGAAATACGAGCCATGTTGGCATGACATTCAATGACAAAATATAACAAAAAGATACATACCATTTAGGCTGTAATGTCTTATCCGTTTGTTAGAGAGTTCCAAGTCCTTTTAGCCCCCTTTGTACGCTTTGGAGCTTTGTCTACTGAACTCGACATACTTTCCATGGGCGATAGGGTTCGACTTCTTTCTTCCGCGCTTCCACCACAAATCTGCTCAAATAATGGTTCATCTGCTCCACTGTCATTAACTGTATTTCCGGCACAAATTCAGGTCCAGCAGCATTTCTCCAAGAGGAAAAGACCCCTGCAGCCCAGTTTGTGTTTTTCTTTGTGTTTCTGTTCTTATGGTTCTCTATGAGCTGACGGATCTCATAATCGGATACTGTCTGCACAAATCAGGATGTGGCGGTTTCAGCACCCGTTTCAGCAACAGTGGCATCGCTAAAACAAAAATATAAATATCAAAGATTTTCGTTTTATCAAAAGGTGTTAACTCAAATTTTAAATTGTTACAGCTTATAAAACCGCTGTTACATCTTGGACCGTATATCTATTTTTCCTTATATTTGGCGGTTCTAGCGTGTACCCTAGATCTATGACCAATCAGTACTTTATGTGGGCAGAAACAAGAGAACCCCGAGAAAAACCACCTGGCACACCCGCAAGCAGAACTTGGCTTGTCTCACACATGCTAGTGGATAATTTCCTGTCATAAAAAGTGTTATGAACACACATGACATGTATTATCACTTTTATGGGAATATGAGACGTAATTGATGACGTATGTAAAAACAATGTAAATTTTCATTGATAATATGAATATTACACTCATGGTTATTTCCATATATATCCGTATGAAACTTATTGTTGCTTTGTATAGAGGCGTACGATTTTTCAGTCATGTCAGGATGGACCCAACTCTTCCTGGGTTTAACCAGTACTGTAGGGACTTAATGTGTCTTGCTCAAGGACACAACAAGGTGACGCATGTGGGGATTGAAACCAGGACCTCTCTATTCGGAGTTCCACACTCTACCACTACGCCATCACGAAAACATGTCCGTGTAATGTATACCCCCTTGAACCCCACTGTCATATAGCAAAACTGGGGTATGCAGGGGTATACCTATTTTTATTATTTTTGCTTCAAATCATAGATTGTGGGTACTCGTTAGAAACGCCTCGCCGAGGCGATTCTAACGTGTACCCATAATCTAAGTTTTGAGCAATAATAAGAAAAATATCAATTTTTCAGCTGAAAATGTTCAATTTTTAAAGCTCAAAAATCTGTATATTGCATCATGGGCAAGTTTTCGTAATGCCATTGTCATGATTGTACTCCCTATAAAATTTATTAAATTAATGCAAGATGCTGGGGTGGGATTAATGCTTCGTGATCAATGTAACATTACTATCACTGAAAAACTTAAATATCTTGCATATCATCAGAAACAACATATCAATGATATATATACCCCCATAAACCCCACTTCTATAAATAGAGAAACTGGAGTTTGCAGGCGGTATACCTATTTTTCTTATTTTTGATACAAAACATAGATTGTGGGTGTTAGAAATGCCTAGCCAAGGCGGTTCTAACATGTACCCACAACCTATGTTTTGAGAAAAAAATATCAATATTTTTCCAATGAAATTTTCAATTTTTATGGCTGAAAAGAATCTAGAAATGTATATTGTATCCATGGTAAAGTTTTCATAATGATGGCTAAAGACCATAGCTGTATGTTTCAATGTTTCATTCCAAGGTTAAAAGGATAGTAAACAAAACTTACCCAAATTACTCTGTAACTGTTTCACCAGTCTAACTACAGTACTTTTAACCTCTGTGAATCACTACAAAATAGAAAAAACAAATAGAGAATCTTACACTGGAAAATAACAACATCATATGATAATTCTAACACACCTCACCTATATTACACGTGTTATAATATTGTGCAATAATTTCACTGGGCCAATAAGCGTAATTACTTTGCGCCTTCTGTGATATCAGCTATTCCATCAAGCAGCGTTAGACGGGGTAACGTGGTCTTAGAGCATAAAAAATGCAATAAATGTGTAAATACCTGCTTAACAGTCAAATATTTGACGGAGATATCTACAATGCAATTGCAGAAAGCTGAACGATATTGACATTTTCAGTGACTTATTCCGTTTATTGTGTGTTAGAATCGTAATAGATCAGCTTAAGTACATGTGAATTGTTGAGTAATTATTCAGTTTTTTGGTCAGTTGTAAGAATATGCGCTCATGATTTGATCCTCTTTACTGATCTCCAAACAGTAAATTATTACTCAACAATTCACTGCTAGAGCTGATCCAAGAGTGATCAGCATTCAGCAGTCAAACAGCTGGTATTCCACAGCTCCTGAGGTAATGGTCAGAAATTGATTGACTCGGTAAAACGTAAAAAAAGATATATCTGCTTAAGCCCCTATCTCACTGGAATGCGACAACTGGAGACTAGTTTGTGAATAGTTTGCCACTATTTTTCGACAAAATTTAAAGATACAAACACAACATTCATGTTGCAGTCTCACTGAATGGACGTTTATGAAACAAATTCGGGAGTTTCAATCTAATTTTGAAAATATATCTCGCGACTGTCGCACGACAGTCACGAGACATTCATGAGAGTGTCTCCCGACTTTCCCACGAATGTAGCTTATTTTCATTTTCATTCGTATAACAGTTGCGTGACATTGGAATGAATGTTGCTTAGTTTTATTTTCTCGCCAGATAGTCGCGAGGTGTTCACATTTTTTTTCTCAAGACTGTTGCGCGAACTTCATACCACACTCGCACGACATTCATACGAGCGTCGCAAAAATTTTGCATTGTAAATTTGCCAAAGTTTTGCGGCGACAAGTTCGCGACACTCCCACGAACGTCCCACGAGTAGCGTGACTATTTTGGTGAAAAAACTCGCATAAAATTTTTAAACAAGTTTAAAAATTTTGTGACCAGTTCGCGACACATGAAATACTTGTGACACTCGTGCAACACTGGTACGAATGTTGTGTGAAAGTCCGCGACAAAATTCGCAAAAGAGTCGCCAGAAATTCGCATGCCAGTGAGATACTAGCTTTAAATATCTGATAGTTTTGTCTTATGTTATGCAATCAGTATTGAAATTTCTGAAACGAAAGAAAGAGTATGCAGGGATTAAGGTGGAATATATTGATATACTCGAGTTCTATTACGTTGACTTGAGAAGACGCCCCCCCCTTATAAGTCTGCATGCGGCCACTTTAATTGACCAAAGCCAACATCTAGAAGAGAACAGTAGGGCTAGATCTATTGGTGAAAGATTACCAATGTTAATATAGCGTATGGAAAACTTCTCAACCCCTCAAATTATTATTTAGCTGACAGAATGAGGGACTTCGATTTCAGACCATAGACTTAGGTCACGGAAGGTCGAACAATGTTTGGTTGGTGTATATGGAAGCTAATATTGCGGCGCCCATGGTCAACCGTCTTGTATTTGTTAAATTTCAAAATAAAGGAGAGAATATTTCAGAGGATTGAAAAACATGAGAAAATGCATCAAAGAAACAAGAAAAAGTAAAATCCCCCCCCCCCCCCCCGATCATCGTTTTTCGATTAATCAAATGTATTATTATAAAGGACCAGGAAATATTTTCAACACTGTTGGTCATACCAGGGAACTGCCAGATTAACAGTCCTTGGTCATACATGGTCCAGCGAAACCATTCAGAACTATGATATCAGGGAAATGACATCAGACAAATTGATGTGTATCGAAGCATAAAGTCTATAGTCTCCGATTGAAGTTGGTCTATAATTGACATCTGCGCACGCAGAGCCAAGGGCGACAATGCGATTAACAGATTATACTTTATTTCTTGTTCTTCTGTCATTCCATTGACATTCTTTATATCGGACTGCATTATGCACAAGTTTATGAGATGGGAATAGCTTGTACTCAGCGAAATCAATGCAATATTTAGCTGTCTGCTAGAAAGTTTTGTCTTATGTTATGCAATTCAATATTCTGAGGTGATGATCAGAAATTAATCAACTCAGTATCTGAAGAAAGAAAAGAAAGAAACAAGTCTATAATGAAACAAAACATAATCCTCGCGAGAGGGTGCTGCAGTATATATAGAAAGAAGGAAAGAGAGGGCAATTTCATCATGCAGAGTGTTTCTTGTGCTAGAGGCCCCAGGGTTTCGATCCCCGCCGGCCGCGAGGAAAATTTGTTGGTCCGAATTTGCTTCCCTTCGTGTCATTTGCAGGAATGACATGATACAGTGCGCCGTCCTTCGGATCGAGACATTAACTGGAGGCCCCCTGTGCAGGGACAGTCATCTCCTGTGCAGGTTAAAGATCCCTACACAGGTTCTATCCTCATGCATGTAGGCTCATCCTGCAAAACACACCGGAGTGTACAATTTTTTTTTTTTTTTTTTTTTTTTACTGTTTACTGAGTCGATCAATTTCTGACCATTACCTCAGGAGCTGTGGAAATGTGACTTGCTCAAGGCCACAACGAAAAGCGCCCCGGCTGAGGATTGAACCCGGGACCTCTGGGACCAGAGTCAACCACTCTACCCCTGCGCCAGTCCGCTCATGTATCCTAGAGTAATGGGTTTTGACGCACCTAAGCATTCTATTGAAAATACACCTCCCAAGAATTGATGGGAGTAACAGGAAAAAAAAAAAAAAATGATTGTTACATAAACAAGACGCCACACGTGTCCGCTTTAATTGACCATAGCCAACATCTAAAACTGTAGCCAATGGTCCTTTTTGTATGAATATTACAATGTATACAGATTTGGGATCGCACAAATCGGGTTTTGTTGGCAAGACTTAAAGATTACGCTGGTCGTGATGGTCAGGTCGGGTGTCGCGCTAACGCGCGACCCCCTCTGTCACGTTACCTGAATCGTTTTGAGTGACAAGTCCGTTCAGTTATCAAATAAACACCTGAAAAAGTGCTCTGTCTGTGGCTTTTAAAGCTTGAAAAATGGCGGCGATAAACAGCTGACTGACGACCTCTGTCAGTGGGCGGAGCATGCCAATGCGCATTGCGCAGTCGAAAGATTAGCCCGCTTTTCTGGCGAGTTCATTCAAAAGATCATCTTTGATTGGACGATTGGGAGCATGCGCGAAGGTGTTTCCGCGGTCCGTGCGCGACGCAGTCTCGTGATCTAAACCACACTTTGCACGCAATGAGTTATGGGAATTTAGACATACGATGAGTGGGAAGAAAGCGAAGTACTCCGCATATATTTTCAATATGCCGCGACAGGGTTGCACCCAATTATACAGGGCGCGGCCATTTAATGAATCAGTCCGAGTCCTTCGGTTCTTTTCCTTATCCTTTTGACAGACACTTTCTTGGAGCCTAAGTACAACGTATAACGTGCAACCTAAAGGATGCACGTATTATTATATCTGACATAAGTTATTGTTTCCTGGTTTAAAGATCAAAAATGGCATCCAAGATGGCCGCCAAAATAAGATTTCTTGACAACTTTAAACGTCTATACAATAAATACATGTTTGAACTTCTTATGCATACACATTTTGATCAGTTAGGCCTAAAAATGACGTATTAAGTTATTTTTCTTTATAAATGTGTATGTAAGACCTTGTCAATAGAGAATCCAACTTCTGACACCCTGTCAGCATTTTATAATTTAACAAAATCAAGTAGAAATCCTAAAATAATTTTATGTGCAGTTTTATAGTTTGTCTCTTACAGAATAAAAATGCTATTTTGTCCCACTATTTAGTACAGATTAGTTAACTCTTCCAGGCTTGAGTACAATATGGAATCCAAGATGACTGTCAGAACATTTAAATATTATTAACATTTTCCTTATACATACACGTTTCAACCTTTTGTCTATTTCTGATTTAAATGTATCATTGTAAACGTTTAATGATTAGGAATACTTATGAAAAAATGAACAAGAACTTCACTGCGTGAATGGTGCTCACATAGTATGTCTGGTCCATAATATTGTTGTGTACCAGATGCCGATGTACGTTTATGTTACTTTAAAGCTCAACACCTCATAATTCCTGATATCATTTGAAAGCAAGAATTTCCATATACATAAAGCCGACAGACTAAGTATGAAATAATGCTGAATTAACACCTGATTTAAATAATATTCATGCTCTATAAGGATTGGTTACTATTGCATGTTTCCATACTTTGAGCTCCTTAATAATTGAAAATGTCAAACATGCCCATTTGCCAGCATGTTCTAAAATCAGATCTGCCAATTATGTTGCCAGAGTCATTTTGTTGGCTGACAAATGAGACCAAACTGTACCCCTCCACCTTTAATTGTACCTCTTGATGACCACCAGACCGCCTTCGTAAATCAACTAAATTGCATTTTCGAAGTGAAACTGAGAGTCATAGCGCCACATAGCACTGTGGTTACAACAAAGCAAGATTATGCTTGTAGGACATAAATCGCACAAAACTGTGAGACAAATGGTTTTTAGACTATGTCCTGCATACATGTGGTTTTATTGCATCTGCTTAAAGCACAGGTTGATATAGGAGTTCAATTTTTCAGACACATCAATTTTCATATGCTAGATCTACTGTCAAGTATACATATTGACCAGGTTTCCTTGATCTGTTTTGTATGTTCCATTTATTTTGACAGTGTTTTGCCAAACTAAGGTTAGACTAGCATTAAAGAGTGTTTATGAGTAACTTAGATGTAATTTTTGAAACCTTGCTCGTTTGTATTAGTATTTGTCCTTCATGTATTTTTCAATCACACATTTTGATTCGGTGCCCTTGACATATGCGTATTTCATGCTTTTCTGACTCTTACCAAAATCATGTTAAATTACTTAGCTGGCTGAAAGTGTAACTGTCTTTGAAATACTATTAGGCATGTTCAAGACCTGGAACCCTTGATGTACCATTTCATGCCACACCCTTGGCTTTGAAATCACAAATGTCGAGGCTAATACTTGGATTGTGTAACCATGCATATAAATTGGCATTGTTATATAATTTTCACTGGGTGCTTCCTTGGTCCCGATATAAAAAGGTTTTGTTTGACTTTTTGGTAACGGATTTTGTTCTACTTTTTAACACAGTAAATCTCCACAAAACAGAGTCGACAATAACATAAATTGCTTATTTTATATCACTTTTTAACGAATCAAATTAAATTTTACTATTAAGATGCATTCAAAGCACTATATTATGACTTTTTCAGTCATTTTTTTCAGTCACATCATAAATTAGAATCAAATCAAATCTTTGACCAAATTCTAGGAATTAGTGTAGAAAAAAATCCGGTACCTGAATCAAACAAAACCAAATCCTATCGGGACCTATAGTAAAAGTCAAACAAAACCTTTTTATATCGGGACGAAGAAAGCACCCATGGAATTTTGAAGCATGTACCTTGACCTGGTATCCTTGATCTGATTTTCACGCTCTGTTGACTTTGACAATATTTATGTCACGGCTTGCACTAAGGTGTGTATTTCTCACCTTTTTTAGATAGCTTTGTGTGGGTCCGTGAATAGTAATTTCCCCCGGACATTGATCTACATTGCATGCTCCCTAGAGTTCTACACAATTTACATAGATTTTTGTTTAAGTATGTAACACGAATATCCTTAGATATAAATGACCCTTTGCATATCCTTCAGATGAAGCACCATTACCCAAGGTACGCATGACCTTCACTGTGTGTTGTAATTATTTCATCCATTGCAGTTGCAAAATTGATAGTGACGTTCTTGTCATCAATGCTGTTGATTTTTGACAGGTTATATCTACTAGATCTGAACCCTGTCTATTTGTTCTGAAGCTATATAAGTCAATATACTTTCAGTTAAGTAGCTAAGCTGGAGTATAGAACAAGTCATATATGACACGACTTATAAATAAGATTTTTTTAACAAAAGTCTCCACTGTGTACTTAATGCGTGAGCTAGTTTCTAGGTTTATTTGTGTGTTGGTATTCAGTTCAAGCGAAAATATCTTCATTTATTCATAAATGCCAATTTGATGATTTTATTATGCTGATGATAATTCTATATATTATTGATAATGCTATTTAAAGCCTATCTTATCAACTTTTTCACACTGTGGCCATTTATTATGGTTCCGTTTCATAATGTGTGAGAAAATAAACTGAAATTACATTAATAAAATAACAGCACTGCATTGTGTTAAATCTACATTTTTTATAGCTTCAAAGATAATTCAAAGCCTGAATTCCTTAACATATCTATAAAGCATTTGTTAAGATGAACCGTGTGGTATTTTTGTGTCTATTTTACACCAATAATAAACAAAAAGAGAAGAACTTTTGTTTTGTTCTGGTGGCCATTTTGGATGCCATCTTTAATGTGTTCATTTTACATGTTTTACAGCTTGCAAAAATATATAAGGGCTGTTCCAGGAAAATTCACCTAGGGGGGGTGGACCTGAACTTTTTTTAAGGGGTACCACCCAGGAAACTAAAATTATTTTGAGGGTACCACCACAAAAATAAAATCTCAATTGTACCCCCCCACCAAGGAATTAGAAATTATTTTTAAATTATTATTAAGGAAAAATCTTGCAGAAAATGAGCAGTAGGACTGAATATTAATGATTCTGGAAAAAAATTGGGCCACAGGGGCTCATCTGCCCTCACCCAGGGGCAATATACGTGTATATTATCATAATATTTAAACATCTTCTTCTCTGAAACCGCTTGGCCAATCAAAGCCAAATTTTATGTGAAGCATCTGTAGGCAGGGGGAATTAATGTGTATATAAATAATTGAGGTCACATGACCAAGATGGCCGCCATGCCCATATATGGTAAAAACCCTTCAAAAATCTTCTTTTCCGGAACTACTGGACCGATTTCAATGAAACTTGGCATGAATCATTGATGACTCAAGTA
Source organism: Rugalucina vietnamica (assembly GCA_964017185.1). Classification (NCBI taxonomy): domain Eukaryota; kingdom Metazoa; phylum Mollusca; class Bivalvia; order Lucinida; family Lucinidae; genus Rugalucina; species Rugalucina vietnamica. Next base: position 33,317,607 of record OZ024876.1, read on the forward strand.
CTACAATGTGTATATAAATTATGACCCTGTGATGACCTTGACCTATTTTACAGCAAGGTCAACATAGGTCGCTTATGCATTTGAATGGGTTAAAGGAAAAATCTTGCATAAAATGAGCAGTAGCACTGAATATTAATGATTCTGAAAATAATTGGGCCCCACCCCGGAGCAATAAACATGAATATTACCATAATATTCAAACAGGTTCTTCTCTGAAACCGCAAGGCCAATCAAAGCCAAATTTTATGTGAATCATCTGTAGGAAGGGGGAATCAATGTGTATATAAATAATCCAGGTCACAGGACCAAGATGGCCACCATGCCCATATATGGTAAAAACCCTTCAAAAATCCTTCACCAGAACTGGTTGACCAATTTCAATGAAACTTGGCATGAAGCATCAATGACTCAAGTACTACATTGTGTATATAAATCATGACACTGTGATGACCTTGGCCTATTTTTCAGCAAGGTCAACATAGGTCGATATTGATTATTCTGAAAAATGGCCCCAGGGCTTAATTCATCTGCCCCTTTGCTGGGGCTATTTTCCATAATGTTCATGTACAGCAGATCTCAGGTGAGCGTTACAGGACCATTGGTCCTCTGGTCTTAAAATAAACGAAAATACACACACACTTTTATAAGCTGCATTTTGGGAGACAACTCTAGCGGTATAGAGTACCAGTACAGTGCAAAGACCAACCAGCTCAACTCAATAATTTTTTTTTTGCATTGCAAATGTCATTTGATATTCGACTGAGAACGTATCGGTTTTTCCGCTCGCTAAACTTTGCAAATGCGATATGTAAAGTCTGTGTACTGTCAAATATAGCGTCACTGACAAATCGATCGTAAAGTTTTACCTGGGGACGGTATGACCAATGAGAATGTCGTTAATTATATATCAGTATACTAAAATAGCGCAGTAATTCCTATAATGCGCTATTTTTAGTAGATCTATACCGGTTATTGATGCACCAATAAATTAGACTGTAAACTTTCAGAATACAATTTTTCAAACGACCATATTTGCAACTAATCAATCCAAATTGACAAGTTAACCTGTCACAAGATGCTACACTTATCGCACAATTTCATTTTGATACAATTAGTGAATTAGTTCAGTAACTGCTTTTCGTAACAAAGATCGTAATCTTAAAATTATACGTTGTCACATAAACTTGTGGCCAAGGTAAAAGAAATCCTTAATTTACCACGACAAAAAGTTAGTTAACAATCGGAGACAGAGAGACCACTTGTTTGAAACACCAAACACCACACCCAAACTATAATATAAAACAGTCTTCATCTGATCTGGGTCTTTGTTTTGCTGCAGAAAAGTAAATCCTCAACTATCTAAATGCAAGATTTACAGCCTCCAGACAGCCTTTTGTTTTATTTTATAGCCCGTTTTGTGTCAGACCTGGTCGGAAGGCCCTACGATGGTCTTCTCGATTGAGGAGGTTTATTTTATCTTTATACATCTTAATAGGCTGTTGTAATTTAGTGGGAAGAAAACTCAAAGATGAGTGGTCAGGTGGGCGGGAGCTTCAAATGAATACAACTGGTGACCTTAAGTCAAAGGATATAATATGAAAGCCATAAATTAGACGTAGTTATTTCCAGTCACTTCGCTTGTGCAGCTGACTGTGAAACAAAAGATTTAGTTCGATACGTGAGACCCGTAATAGTTTTCGAACTGTTCAAAACGGCCTCCAAGTTCTTGCCAGATGAAACTAACCTACAATTATTGTACAAATTCCGGAACAATGGTTACGGATGCATCGTTGAGTTTTTTTTCTGATTTTCGAGGAATACAAATAAAACAGGTATGTGTTGCTATGAATTTAGATCTATAAACTTTATTATAGTGTAGCCTGGAACATACGACCGTCCCGAATTGACTGAACGTAGCCTATGACAAATTGACAGGGCGTTTTAACCATCATCTAAAATGACGTTCGTTAGGGTATAATGTGTTTTCCGGGACCAAACGAACGACCATGCGCACAGTCAAACATCGCCAGACCCTTTCCAACACAGTCAAGCCAGCGGGCTTGTAACACAGTGGTTGTAGGTTCAACTTCTGGATTTTCCTATCTTTCGGATGGGACTTTAAACCAAGGTCTAGGACTTTAACTGTTCAGTGAGATGTAAAACTCGACATCAACCAACTTCGAGATTACAACTCAAAGATTATAATTATCAGACATTCTTATGCACTTGAGAATGTAACGCGACGTATGACTGCCAAATTTGCGGCAGTACATTCTGTAATATGGCTACCGTCGGAAACCCAACATTATGAGCAACGTTGATTGTGATTGGTCAACGTCGTATGGTTGGTTATACGTCGCTCGTGACGCTCACGTTTCGTGAAATCTGAACAATTGCATTTTCGATGTTTATTGTCAAAAAGTGCGTAGAGTGGGGATAACAAAATTCTTTGAGTGGTATATTGTCGAATATAGGGCCGACGATGTGCCGCTCCAAATGAATGAACATGTCCATGAAAAGTATACCCCCTTAAACCACACTTTTTTTTATAGTAAAACTGAGGTACACAGGCGTATACCTATTTTTTCTTAATTTTGATCCAAAACATTGATTGTGGGTACTCCCTAGAACCACCTCGGTGAGGCGGTTCTAAAGTGCACCCACAATCAATGTTTTGGGGTAAATATATCAAAATGTTTCAAATAAAATTTCATTTTTACTGCTGAAAAACATCCTTGTATATTGCATGGGCAAGTTTTCGAAATCATCCATTCCGACCCATGTTTGTTTTTCTCTAAAAACGTGATGTCGTTTTTATTCAGGGGCCTACAGCACATAATGTGGCATTGTTTGTAAGCAGAGATTCGAAAAGTTTCTTCATCATTTACTGTATAATTAAACCAGGCTGGAGATCATGAGTCCCGTGTCTGTAGCTGCTAAGAAAAAGGCTTCAAATCGCCTCGAAACTCCCGTCTCAATATGACCGTAGCTTTTGTGTAGACGTAAAACACCAATACAGTTAATATACCAACAAAATCGTATTGAAGAGGACCGAGATCGACCACACGTCCGATACAGATAATTGAATGGCAAATCCATGAGTACGTCAGTATTTGTAAACTGCCCCCGATCGACCTGCGCATAGCTTTACAAATAATTTGTTGACTAAGATAAGATCTTATAGAAGTGGAAAATCCTAGATTGTATCCATGTATCCATCTCGAATTACAGAATATCTCAAATTGATTCAGCAAAATAGCTCTAATAAAATTTTGGATTAATCAGAATGGGCAAACGTATTTTATTTTGAAATTAACAATGCGACTCGTTTATTCATTACGGTCGGGAATTGTTGCACTTTGTTTCGTAATGTAGACTTGCATCTAGAGAACCCTCCGTTTCAACCAATGACACATTGCCTTCAAAGATGTCTGATTTGTAGATTGCATTTAGCTAACCATAGCGGGATATGAGTGATTCATGTTATCTCATTTTCCTAGCATCAAGCATACATGTGTGACAGGTGTGATTTTCAGATACATGTATTACTAAGCAGTGTAGATAAGGATTGAATCAGATCCAAAATAATGTTTATTGGATCTTAGGTTTTGTACTAGGTAGAAGTACTTGCATTTGCTTGATGTGTGACTAAAACTAAAACTTTGGTTGTTCAATGAAATGTTTTGTTAAGTTCGATGATTTCGTGTTTTACGTCTTACTCAACTATAGTCATATGGATACCGGGCCTTGGTTTAAAGTCACATTCGTAACATCGAATAAGCCAGGGTAAAACCTTAGCGACCAATGGTTTACAAGGCCAGTGGCTTGACCACAACGCCACGGACGCTCCTGCGAAATGTTTTGATTGTACGTAACGTTTACAGTAGAAAGGTTTGGGGGCAAACTGCATTCTCGCGAGATCTGACGATATCTCATCTAGATCTCTCGCATTTGACGCTTTGAATTATGGGATTTAGCCAAAATCGGCTAATCCCGTTCAGTTCTCGCGAGAATCAATTAATAGATTTCTTGAATTTGCTGGATTAGAATGTATTTCTTTCATTCGAGCTGTGCATAGGTAAAACACAGGACGTAACAAAAAGACAAAAATAAAATGTATGTAAAATTATATTAATATGATCTACATATAAAATGGATTCCAAAATGGATTCCATGGCGGTCATTCCCAGCATGCAACGAGCCAAAGGCGACAGGTCAGTGTTATAGCGCTACCTGTCGGCGACAATGGGCAAACTGTCCTTTTCGAAAACTGTGTGTTACTGTATTTAGATAATCTGGCTAACCTTTATTCCGACCCACTTCGGTACTTCGTTCCACTTTCGTGTGAAGGTATCACAAAACACCGACGGCAACACCCCGTCTAAGTGCAAAAGTTTTGATGTAATAAATCAGAAACATTGGCAAAGAAAATATGTGCAGCATTCATCCTTTGTTCCTTTAATAATGGTTTATTAAATAAAGTTTCCATAATATTCTAATGTGGTATAATGATGAAAGTGAACATATAATCGGCTGATACATGTAGAGTGTACATACACGTGTATGCCAGATCGATCCCCGCTTCCGACATTTATTAGCGAAGAAAAGTTGTTGTCAGGTCTGTACTGTTTAAAAAATCTTGGTTTGAAGCACAGCAACACAATGTGTAAAATACATGTAATATATCGAAACAATGTGTCTCGATTGATCTGATGATGCACACACTTCCCGGGCTGACCGAATCCGATCTGCACGTGTAAGAATGTCGGACCAATTTTAGATTCTTCATTTTCAGGTTCCAGACATAAGGCAGTTTACCGTGTTATTCCACGAACTGTCATCTATATTAATCCCATTTTGTTAACATGTTCAGTCAAAGGTCACTTTTGGTTCCGTGATCCAGTAACTAAACAGGTAAATGGGAGAAGGCATGTCACGCGGGGGCGACAATACAGTGCGCGCATTGTTTATTGTCGCCTCCTCGTGACCGACTGAATCCCGTTTCAACGTTTTAGTTAAAGGAACACGGAACCAATGTGACCTTTGCCAAGGCACGTTTACACAATTGAATTATAAAAGGGAATGCTTCTAATAATATTTTGTTCCTATCTGATATAGCATTTTAAGGAATGGATTTTTGTAACAATGCAGGGTAGGGTTTGACATAAAAGTAATGCGCACGATAGTGCGGGGCTTCTCTTTGGGTTTCGTGCATTATTGTATTTCTCTATGTGTGAGTGAAAGTCAGAAGGGATTCATTTGCTTGCCTTGTAGAAAAATAATGAGAATGCAACGATGTGTCTAGACTGGTAAGTACATGTATTTGCTTTGCAACAGTATGTACAAAAACGTGTTCGCGGGCGCTACGTAACGTTCCCAGGAGCTGCCTCTCTGAAAAACAGCCTGTAGTTGCTAAGTAACGAGGCAGAGTAAAATGGCGTCATCAAATATTTCGACCGCATAAACTTTGACTGCTGAATCCCGTCATAGAAGAAAATTTTAATATAAATGTAACAGAAAGCATGTTTAGTCAAGAAAAAAATAGTCTGAGCTTCTACTATGGGAGCAATACAGTGTTTTATTCATGTTTATGGTATCGTTGACAGACACCGCCAATTTCGCATAGAAAGAACAAAATGCAGAAAAGCGCTCGCGTTATGCAACTTAGGCCTGTTTCATATATTTGGTTAAGTTCGGTAACTGAGTGGCTGCCTATTGAGAAATAGCTGCTCACTCAGCTTTGATATGTTCACATATTAGGCCTACCTGTTTGTCAATTTAGTCGGTTTTTGGACTTAGTGAGACTTTTTTCTGATTGTGCCATTTCCTGATAATAGCCTACGTTTTTCTTCTTTTTCATCCCGGCTTCTTATACGACCTTAGCTGTTATTGTTGATTGTGTTAAACGAAGACATAGCCTCTAAACAATGCAAGATTTGAACACCGCCGTAAGAGGGCTGTGTTTATGATTGCCAGACGTTCATAGTGAGGGTCATTGTGTATTGAAAATTGTCGATGGGTTAATATCCGATGGTAGGGCAGCGGACTCAGTATCGAGAAATCCTGGGATCCGATCCTCAATCAAGCCGCTTGCGTTGTGTGCTTGAACAAGATACATTAACTCCCGAGGGTAGCCTACAGGTTAATGCCCAAGAATATGTGGTCCATGACTGAAAAATGTTTGATTGGGATGTTAAGGTATTACCAGCCTGACAAAACCAATTTATTACTATCTTCAACCTACGTTGGTCTAATCTTATACGTTAATTGTCCCTGTCATTTATTAACTTGAACAGATACAACTATTTATTAGACATCTTGAAATTCTACATAATAGGGACGAATTGACAAGTTTAATACATCAGAATGTCCACTCCATTACACTGACAAAGAAAACATACGATCATATCGAAAATTATAATTTAGAAAGCAAATTGTGGGGTCAAGATTCATTATAATCCCATTGAAAAGCATAATAGTTTAGATTGGTGACAATGGCTTTCAGGCCTTCGTGAAATGTGATTGTGGGTGTGCCATTCACAATACGGTGTCGTTTTACAGGAGATGAGCTAGCATGTCTTCATATTTAAAAGTCTTCATATAAGTTAAACGACTTCTAATTACTTATTTCAAAAGGAGGGAGCGTTCTGGTTGTGATCTACATGAATTCAGTTGACTGAAATGATTTACAGTAAACCATTCATGTGTGCTAAGTTAAACAAATCACCTTTGTGAACTTAATACCACTGGCAGTACTGGTGCATATTCTTAAATAACATGACGTGTCAAAGGCCACATTCGGTTTCGGGTTCCCTTAAATTAAATAACTTGAAAACGGGACAATACATGTCAACGGGGAGGCGACAATAAACAATGCAAGGGTTACACCTATAAACTGACACGATACACCTATAAACTGACACGATTACCGCCAAATCTTATAAGACATTTTGTCAGACGATTGGATGATATCGATGTGACCCCATTCTAAGCGACCTCGCAGCGCGAATCTTCTCCCTGGGTTTGTCCAGGAACATGGTGGCGCCTGGTCATGATTTTATCGGACAATTTCCAAGTTGACTGTGACCAGGTAGATTTTAAAATTAATCTTATTTACACCAGGTAATGTGAAAATTCAGAACTTCTGACTTATTCATACCGTTTCCCATGACATTGGATGTTGTCAAATTTGATTTCAAGATCGACGGTGAAACATTTATATCAGAGATATAATCATATAACAGTAGATCACTGATACCAGGTATCGAGAGGCTGAACGAGTGCAGTCTAAAAATAAACAGTTTGGAAATACATGTATCGGTTTAAAAATAAACCACCTTCTGACTATAGGTGTATTGATTTTGTACACTACGCGTCCTGCTGAAGTAGTTTACACTTTATGATTGCAAACTTTAGCGAGCGGAAAACCGGAAATGTTCTCGCTGATATGAAATTTGCAATATGAATGGATATTGACCATCATTTTTTTCATCTCTGACCATCATTTTTTTCATCTCTGAAGGGCATACAACAGGGGGATATTCTATACCCAATATTTTATTCAATAACATCCAATGATTTTGAAGCAAATATTTTCCGATGCTGGCGATAAATTTTAAACCCAGTCGCTATCCAGTACGTACACCCATCTGTTAAATCACCTTTCTTTAAAAATCTTGGCGAAACGATCCAGGACGAAATGACTCGCGGGCGATCCGACTCTCATGCGAAACGACCGACCTAATTGGGGCGAACGATCCACCTTTAAAAAGGCGGCAAAACGACCTGGATTCCATAGTAATTATCCAGTTAGCAACAGCGCAAACCCATAAACACGGTTTACACTATTCAAATAATTTAAAAACATAGTTTCCAGGAAAATGTCGGGGGTCCGCCCTCAATTTTCCTGGAAGAACCCTTGTCTATTTCATCAAAAAGCCAAAAGGATGCTTGTCTGCAAATGCCTGAACCGTGCTATGACCATAGAGCATTTGCGAATGGCGGAGGCGCAAGCACCCCTATCTGCCATCCTGACCAACATCATATTCTCCGGACACGAATACTGGGATTTCGGCAAACTTGAGGACTTCTAGTGATAACAGATACACACTTAATAGTGAATGAAGTGACATTTCATTCCCCGGTGTAGCTGCTCGGTTGCCTCTGTTTTAACCTAGATCCATGGCGTATTCGTAAAAACGGAATGCTGGCTTTTTGGCTACCAAGACAAAAGTGATAAGTTTTCTAAATCCCGTTATTCTGTCACTATTTGACAGAAAGTCCTCAAAAATTAAGCATGTGATTTATTCCGCAAAGGACTAAATATGTATTTCCTTCTTGTTTAAGTGGTTCTGGGAGAGAGATTTCCAAAGTCATTTAAAATCAGGGGCGAATAACGGATTCTGGGAGAAAGACCAATAAGGCAATGTTTTTTTTTTTGTTTTTTTTTTTGGTGTTGTTGTTCTTGATTATCTCTGTGTCTTAGAAAGGCATCCACATTAATTAACAGGTTTGAGCAGGATTTATGATCAAAACAAGCTGTGATCTTTGAAGTGAACAATCAATTATTGGCTAATTGATAGATTAAGTGACATGATGCCGACTTTAATTGGTGTGTACAGAAGGTGAGAAATTTTCTATTCAAACGCAGTCCACAGTCACACTTGAGGTGTTGAGAATTTTGTATCCAAAATTTTATTTCAGGTTGAAAACAGACACTGTGTTTATTATACCTGTGTTGCATAGTGTTCGTCTCTTTGAATGCTCAGGACTTTGATTTGAAAATACACAAAAAACATTTTAATCCATTCTTACTAACACCTGCGTGTATACTAGAGATAACATTTTTGTGGTGCGCCACAGGGCATAGAAATTTTGGTAAACCGTGATACGGCGACTCCGAGCCGCTTATGTAACAAACACCACCAAAACAACAAATGGCCGACGAAAATCGTAACGATGTTTTTTCCTTTTCATTTACGGAATGTACGCTGATTAAAGGTGTAATACAACGTTCTTCATAGAACTGACCCAGCGGAAAATAATTATACCACCAACTTCACACCTACCACCCAGAAAACTGAAATATTCTTGACCCCCAGCACCAAGAAAACTGAAATTAAATTACACCCCCCACCACGAAGAAAAAAATTTGTTTCCGGTCCGCCCCACCCCCGTGGATTTTCCTGGAACAGCCCTAAGCATCACAAGTCATTTAACTTCAATTTGATTTGATCAAAATGCAAACAAGCATTCAAACAAACATTCACTTTCGTTTCAGTGTAATTAACTCTATACATGTAGTTGGAAATCTGTAACTGGTATACATTTTGGATGCCATCTTGAATTTGAATTACTGACAAGGCTCAATGATGACACGATTTTAAAATGCCATTGTCTTATCCAAAAGAAGCTCAATCGTGTATACAAATGTGTAAATAAACATATGGTAAAACATGTGAAATCTTAAAAAAATCTTATTTTGGCAGCCATCTTGGATGCCATCCTTGGCTTTTAAACCAGAAAACATTAACTGAAGAGAGATGAGTTAATACCTAATAAAGTTGTGAGGCAACATAGCGTTTTTATTCATTTTGAGGGAAAACTGTATAGTAGACCATGTGTATTTTCATAGTTCTAGACATCTTGGGCGCCATCTTGAATTTCTCAAAATGCTCAGTGATGACAGGCTGTCATCAACCAGAATCTTGAATGGCAATGTCTTACCTACAAGAATCCATCAAGAAAAAAACTTTATACCCGACTTCCAGGTCCATCGAAAATATGCCATATTCGTGCCGGACTATATTGCACGGGCAATATTTCGTAATGGGAGTCCTCTAGACTACTGTACCACTAGGTCACTACACATCCCAGATCAGTTGTGATTTTTCATTTATTAATTTACATTCAGAACCCCACCAAAGAAGTATTGGTAATCAAAGGCTTATTTAGGGCCCATTAGAATGTTTTAAACTTTGACACAAAATCGTGAAATTTTGCTGCTCTCATATGAATTCAACAGATGCTGGATCAGTCTTTTGGGTTTCAAAACATGACTCCACCATTCAGTCTGAAGGAGCTTGAAATACCAGGCTCTGATTATTAACATTACAGATATGTAGTGCTGATCAGGCTGTTGCTATTCTAGTAAATCACATATCTTCTTTTTCATAATTTTATTCTTTAAATTCAAACTTTTTTGGATGACATTTATTTCATAATTTTATTGTTCTGAATTATTCACAAACTTTTCAATTCACAAGCTTGTATACTTGCATTCTCTATCCCTATGGTAAGGCTTTAGTAGTGAGAATTTGAAATTTGAGTGGCAGTATAGGCTAATATTTGACAAAATTATCATCTCATTTCCTAAGACCTAACTTAAAGCATTTTTTTCTAACTGGCACAAACAAATTACCTCCTAGGGCATACAAGATCGCCTCCTTTGGTCCATATGTGAATTTTGTAGGCTTCATTTTGGCTGCTTTGGCTATTTCCTGTAACACATGATTTACATAACTGTAAAAAGTATTGAAAAAAAAAATAGGAATCAACATAATTCTATCATCTGGAAATGTATACCCCCTTGAACCCCACTTTTATATAGTAAAAATGGGGTTTACAGGGGTATACCTATTTCCTTTTTTTGATCCAAAACATAGATTGTGGGTACTCGTTAGAACAGCCTCGGCGAGGCGGTTCTAACGAGTATCCTTAATCTGATTTGAGCAAAAATATTAAAAACATCAAAATTTTTTTGATGAAAATTTTCATTTTATACAACTTTATTAAATCCCTGTATATTGCATGGGCATGTTTTCGTCATACATTTTTGAAAACAGGGCTCAGCCTAATCTTACATGGCTTGGGATATTCCTTGCGATGCTACAAAATCTTTTCTTCAGTTTTCATTTTTTCCCCATTTAAATGCCTATGAAACTGAATTGAACCTTGCTGTAAAAAAGTCTAGTTAAACCCAAGGTTATTATTGATATCAACCATGCTAAGCCTCAGCCATAAATGTTAATTCCTTTCCTTGAAGCAGTCCATCAGCTCCACAGATAAAGATATTTGAAGAGTTTTTAAGCCTTTTGCATAAAGGCCAAATGGGCAATACGAGCCGCGACGCGAAAAAAACAGACTTCGGGGTTTCCAACAAGGTCTGACACAAATAGGCCTGTACAGTCACAGAAGCAAGCTAGAGTCCAGAAATTGTGGATTTAAGAAGAAGAGGGATTGTACTATCCAAGTAGCTAAAACAAAGATGCTGCGCTGATCAACTTCGCGGTTACAGTGCAGCTAATCTGTGCCTTTGCTTTCAAGTGGGCAAAAATCCAGTTTTCTCATAACGCAGCTCATATAAGACTGGCTCCCTTCATCAAACTTTTGTTTTAATCTATAAAATATCTTTAAAAAGGGTGTTAAGAAACTTTGTCCCACAAATTACCAAAATAATTGAAAGCATTTGGAATACTAAAATGAATCAAATTATGCATTTTCCACGAATATGTTTTTTTTTTTCTGCATTACAATATAAGGCGCACCTATGGTTTACCAGGTGCAGTTTAAGACTACAGAAAAGTGCCCTTCTCGCGCACACTAGTGCTCAAAGTGCACCATGGTCCACACATGCTTGGCATGTAAGACACCTTATGTAGTGTTGATCTCCTAAAAAAGCCAATAAAATGCCAAAATAACTCCAATAAGAGCTGTCGCAGGACAGCGTAGCTCGCCTGCCTTGTGCTTTGACACTAAATCTATAAAATCTATGACCAAAGACATTGACCTCAATGTCACTCAGGTGGGTCGTGATACTTCAGACCAATATCTACCAACATGCTAAGTTCAACTTGATCCATCTACATATTTGATATAGACTTATAACATAAAATCGACCAATATCTACCAACATGCTAAGTTCAACTTGATCCATCTACATATATGATATAGACTTATAACATAAAATCTAAGTCTGTGACCTTGACCACAGGTGAGTCAAGATGCTACAGCATAACAAAAGAATAATATCTAACAGCAAAGTATCAACTAGACCCATCCATCTGCTCCAGAAATATACAGTTCAAAACACTTTAAGCAAAAGCTTTAACATAAAATTTCAAAGTCTGTGACCTTGAACTCAAGGTCACCCAGATGGGTCATGATGGTATAGCATAAAACTTCAGACCAATATCTACCAACATGCAAAGTATCAATTTGATCCATCTACATATCCAAGAGATATAGACTTATAAATACTTTAACCAAAAACTCTAACAGAAAATTTCTAAGACCGTAACCTTGACCTCAAGGTCACCCAGGTGGGTCATGATGGTACAGCATAAAACTTTAGACCAATATCTACCAAGATGCAAAGTATCAACTTGATCCATCAACAACTTCAAGAGATATAGACTTATAAAAACTTTAACCAAAAAACTTTAACACAAAATTTCTAAGTCCGTGACCTTGACCTCAGGGTCACCCAGGTGGGTCATGATGGTACAGCATAAAATTTCAGACCAATATCTACCAACATACAAAGTATCAACTTGATCCATCAACAAATTTAAGAGATATAAACTTATAAAAACTTTAACCAAAAACTTTAACACAAAATTTCTAAGTCCGTGACCTTGACCTCCAGGTCACCCAGGTGGGTCATGATAGTACAGCATAAAACTTCAGACCAATATCTACCAGCATGCAAAGTATCAACTTGATCCATCCACAACTTCAAGAGATATAGACTCATAAAAACTTTAACCAAAAACTTTAACATTTTGAGCAACGCCGACGCCGACGCCCACGCTAACGCTGACGCCGACGCTGGGGTGACTGCAATAGCTCTTCCTGTACTTTCGTACAGGCGAGCTAAAAAGCGAATTTATAAGAATATCTTCAGTACGTAATATCAAAAGGTATTAATTCGAATTTGAATATGAAGGAAAAACATTCAGCTGTTTTGTTTTAGTGTAAAAGTTGAAATGTTTTAAAAAAATTGGGTGTTAACTTTTGATTGCCATTTTGTTTAATTCAACAATTACTTACTTATATCTCTTCATATTCATCCAAATTTAAGTTTTGTTTTGTTATCTGTGACTTTTGAAGCATTAAAGCAAGGCTATCAACAAAGCAATTTTTGCGTGGAGCATACTTTCTTGACGTCCTTTATATTGCTTGAAATCTTCCAATGGCTATGTTCTGATCCTAAGAAGAGAGGTAATGGGTACAAAAAATATTTGTGGAGGATATAGAACATGTCAATATGAT
>OZ024876.1:33330901-33400917 GCA_964017185.1 Rugalucina vietnamica
ATATGAGCCATGATACGAGAAAACCAGTCTTTGGGGTTTCCGACTAGTTATGACAAAGTCGAAATATTTCCATTGGTGTTCCGTTAGACCTCTCCACACTGACGGAAATGACTTCTTTTTAGTTCTTGGAAGAAGAAAAAAACACACACAAAAAAACAACAACAAAAAAAACAACATTGAAGTCTTGAAAACACCAAAGAAATGACAATTTGTTATGTTAGACTTTTTACAACACACAGAACTTAAAGTTGTTGGCAGCTAATGACCCCCAGGGTGGCGGGCAGGGTGGGGCCATCTTTGACCCCAAGGGCATGATTGGGAGGATATATGAAGAGCACTACATAGCATTGCTGCATACTTTTAAATACTTAATATAGAAGCTTTGGGTCTTGTGGTTTCAGAGCAGAAGATTTTTTCATGCTTTTCTATGGCAGATATTGACGCCCCGAGGAGTGGCCAATTTGGACCTCAGGAGCATGGTTTGCAGGATTTTTAAAGAAACTACTAGCCATTGCTATACACAAAATATAAAAACTCTGGGCTTTGTGGTTTCAAAGAAGTGGATTTTTTCCATGTTTCTCCTATTGTAAGTCTATGGGGGATGATGACCCCCAGGGCGGGACCATTTTTGACCCCAGGGGCATGATTTATGTAGGGTACCAATAAACATTGTCACATGCTAAATTTATATACAAGCTAAGCTCTTACGGTTTCAGGGAAGAAGATTTTGTCCCATTATAATCCTATGGCAGATACTGATGCCCCTGGGTGTGGTCAATTTGGACCCCAGGGGCAGGGTTAGCACAATTTATAATGGGGACTACCAAACATTGCTACATACTAAATATAGAAGCCCTTGGCCTTGTAGTTTCAGAGAAGAAGATTTTTTAGTTTTTTCCATCGTAAGTCTATGGGAGCTATCTGTTGCCGTGGAAGCCACAATTTTGAGGGTCTTGAATGTGTTTAAAAAGACAAACATGAGTAGTAAGAATTTTCAGATTCTATTATAGCTTTGGGAGACAAAGAGTGAAATGTGGCAGTCCGATATTCTCTTCTACCCCCTCTTCATTTTGGTGAAGACAAAACACTAGGGGAAATGTAGCATATTACTTACTTTGATGCAGAATTCCTGTCTTTTTTATAAGAGAACATTCTCTATTTTAATAATTGCTGGCCAGCTAATGTCTTCTACGTTTTGTAGCTTTTATTGATACAATCTGTATGTCAATAAGGAAATTACTTATACATATATAAATACAACGGTCATGCTGATAAGCCGCTTTATCCACACGACTGTTGGCATTATCGGCAAGACAGTCATGTGGATAGCCAGCGCTACAGTAATTGGCTATTGGCACGAAGGGAGTTTGAGATTTTCAAACACACTTACGTATGCATTAAACTATTAATTTTGCCATTCAATAAATTAATAATGTGCTTAGCTATTGAAATACAACAGAATTTAACATCTTTGTACGAATGACAAAAACAAAAAGAAAAGCAAAACATGGCAAAAAAGCACACAAAAAAACACACACACATCAAAATTCAATAAATATCAAACAAAATTATAATCGTTCAAAGGAGTGTTGACTATATGGCCTGTATATGCCTATACTTTAGCGGCCCAGAACACTGATATTAAGCTCCAGATGCTGATCCTGTAAACTGAGGACAATAGTTCCATGTCTAATGAATTGATATGTGTTAAGATATTTACAAATCCTGTCATCAATTTGTAGAAATTTAGGTTTCCGTGGGGTTGGGGTCAAAATTTCATGACTACAAAAAGGTAGAAATTTTGTTTTTTTCTTGCATGGTGACGATTGTTGTTACTAATGTTTGTATTTTAGAGCATTCATTCGACAGAAACATGCATGAATCATGTAAAAATGCGCAGAAAATCTTTAAATATTTGCAGTATGAAACATTGTTTAGAAAACTTTTAGGAGGTACCATTACAGCATTTCTGCATATTGAATATTAGAATACCATATATATTCTATAAATAAAAGTTGCAAAAAGTGCCGTTTCCAATCTGGAATCAGTAAAAACTCTTTAAGAAGTCAAAACTCTATGTGGCATGAGAAGCATGTTATTGCAACAAATTTGTTTGACATTAACATGTACAATTGAATTATTGTGGCCAAACATGTATGATAAATTCTACCTATTTGGTCATGTCCAATGTAGCATAACAGACATTTACACCAGCTATACTACTAACACGGCTACCTATCTCCATAGTTCAACAACTCCATAGTTCAACAATGAAATGCATCTTCAAAAGATCAAGTATCGAATGCAACAAAACTAGATTAATTGGACTGCACTTAACATATGCTAGCCAAACCCATTCATGATGTATTGAGCAAAAACCATAAACTAGTAAAATCAGATGTGAAAACCTGGGCTCAAAGTATGGAAATAATAAAACAGAGATACAAATACTATAGATTAGAGGCCGTGTAAAAAACAAGGGAATGTTTGTACAGTGTGTCTCCAAAATTTTGTACCATAAAATGATGCACACTATTAATGCTCGTGCCCAACTGATGAAAGTTGATTCTGCAGCATCCGGTTTCAAGTAAATAACATTTCCAATAGTGCAAATTATGACCATGTTATACTATTTCATTTTCCATTACTTATAATATGTTAGCTTTGCCTGAATGAGTGGCTATAACTGTTTATAATATTTGGGCTCTGGTTTTTGGGCTCTACAGTATCGTTCCCCCCAAAGAACCAACATGCCACTTTCATATATTGTGTAATACATGGCAACACATATGCATGCAAAAGCTTTTGTTGGTTCTCGGGGGGGAACAATACTCTATAAAACTTTTTCCTAATTACTATATATTTCATACAAAAAATGATTGTTCTAGCCAAAAATCCCGATCCTGTGGCACGAAACATGGAAAACAAATTCTGTTATACAGTAGTGCATTATTCAGGGAAGTTATCATGTGCATAAGAAGACAGATTACCAGCTTTTTGTTTTTCCAAAAACCATAGGCATTTTTAAATAGAAATGGTCAATGCTTCTTCAGTGTTTATTATTAATTCAATACCTATTGACCTAAATCCAATAGATCTATAATGACTGGTCCAACAGGTATATCTGCAAGGTGGACAATCATGTGACAAAAATCAATTATTGTGTACTAGTATTCGGACAGAACCAGTTAGCAAATCAGCCATAAGTTTCTAAAAAGTGAATGAAATTTCACGGGGTAAAGTGCACATACCATGGAACGGTACGCTCTAAACTGCTATACATTAGCCAGTTTTGTGTGCTCTTTAATTTAATAGATTCCCCCGAGCAACTGGATTTATATGTTAACACAGAGGTTGCTCGGGGTTTTCTAGTAAACAAAAGTGTGCATTATACTGACTGTTGTACAACAGCTTAGAGTGTATCAGTACGGGGTATGTGCACTTTACCCAATGAAATTTCACTCAGTTTTAAGAAAAATATGGCCAATTTGCTAAATGGTTATGTCCGAATACTAGTACACAAAAATCTATTTTAGTCACGTGATTGTCCACCTTGATCTGGTCCAAGGATTATCTGGTCTAAGGAATACCCTGTTTGGTCCATCTGATATTTACTTGGACTGGTCCAAGTCCAGCGGTCCAAGTGGATTTGGTCCAAGGAATACACCTAGCTATACTACTAAGTATTCATCAACTTAAAATGTATCCATTTTCTAAACGCTTTATAACATTTGAATATCGATTTCCATGTCGTGCTGACAACACAGCAAAGCAGCGTTATCGGCACGGCTGTTTTACAGACGGCCAGTTTTTGGTCACACAGCACTGTACAAATAGCCAATATACTAAAACATACTATATACTATACTGTAGGCTATCTATGGCCCTGTGTGAGTGACTAAATATTTCCGTCTAAATACATGTACTATTATGGGCCACTATCTATCTATGTTCGTATACTGCCATATGTCCTCACCGACATTCTTTATGTCCGAATCCCTGGTATATAGTATAATACTATACTGTAGGCTAAATACATGTACTTTTATGGGACACTATCTCCGTCTAAATACATGTACTTTTATGGGCCAGCCGCCACTATTTCCGTTTATCTATGTTCGTATACTGCCATATGTCCTCACGGACATTCTTTATGTCCTAATCCCTAGTGTAATAATGTCATTTGGCATGTTACCAGTAAACTATTCAGATGCAGAATGAGATGTCCTTATCTTCCGTATCTCTCGCTGGTGGGTGCGCATGCGCAGGTTCGTGTCGCTTCCTGTTGACAGGAATTTATTTTGGCTTTTTTTCCTTCATTTGGGTTGAGTCATTGGACTATTTATGATTTATCCTTCTTTTCAGTGTTCATTCTCCCAAACTTAGTATCTGTTGTAAGTTTTTGTCGTTTATTTAGAAGTTTTTTCATTTCTACTGGCCCGGATAATTTAGTCCTGTAAATTTTATAACAACACCGGATAAATTTTATATCAACACCGGTTTCTTTGCCACTTCCGGATCTTACGGACTGAGCCCAAAGCTGTAAACAACAAATTGAAATCAATGTAGGTAACCTATTAGCTTAGGATTGAATGTACTCATTGTTGATTTAGTTAGTTAGGAGAATTTCCCAGTAACTTACATTGTAAACTGCCCCTCATATCACAAGAGGTCACAAATAACAAGAAGATGAAGCATCCTTTATTTGACATGCTAATCTTTGTTGCTGGCTTGCTGTTAGCCACCAGACTGACACGTTTTTGGAATTTTCAGGACAACGACATTGGAAGACTTCCAGCTAACTTATTTCCAGTTTACTCTAGCATTCACGGAACAGCAATTGATCAACAACTTATGGCTCATGTACCACACTTTTGCACTGTTTCTATTTTAAGGTCAAGTCTCAGGTTTAAAGATCATCACTCTGGTAAGCTCATCCATTTATACATTTTTACCTTGTTGATAAGTAACTCTTGGGACACCGAAACAAATCCTGGTCCAGAATCCCTTATTGACAATTCTCACTTTCCATGTGGATTGTGTGACGTCAGCGTTGGATGGGATGACCGCGGGATTTGTTGTGACACATGTAATGTCTGGTTTCACATAGACTGTCAAGGCATGTCATCAACTATGTATGGGATCTATAATAAATCTCTTAGCAAAAGCATAGCGTGGGAATGTATGTATACGTTGTGGAATGCCAAACTTTTCCACTTCGTTATTTGATACTACATCTTCTTTAGAGGTATCCAACAGATTTGAGTCCCTTTCGTCCCTGTCCGAGCCTGACAGTCCGATACCAGACAATATTGGCCCCCCCAATGCAGCTTCTTCGCCTATTGTGCAAACAGAAGCAAAATCCAAGACCAAAAAGGCGGTCCTGAACCACCCTTTGAGAATTTTGATCATGAATTGTCAGTCAATTAAAAATAAAAAGGCTGAAATTCACACTGTCATAGAATCGGCTAATCCTGACATCATATTGGGGAATGAGTCATGGTTAACCCCCGACATAAGAAACTCAGAGATTTTTCCTGAATCTTTTGATGCTATCCGGAAAGACAGAGCTAGTGACGCGCACAGTGGTGTTTTTATTGCCTTTAGGCGTGATCTTCTCTGTACTGAAGCTCCGGAATTGGACACCAAGTGCGAAATAATTTGGTGTAAGTTGAACATTATTGGATGTAGGACTCTGTACCTTGGATCATTCTATCGTCCCCCTAGGTTCCGAACTCAGGAGCTTGAATTGAAATATCCTGAGGATTTCAATACTTCACTATCTCGGATAATGTCAAATAAAAATGCCCATGTTCTTGTAGGAGGTGACTTCAATTGTGGTGATATTGAGTGGAGCACAATGCAGGTACCCGAAGGGGTCCCAAAGAGGCCAGTTCAGACTAAACTCGTTAGCATTATACAAGATCACTGCCTCTCCCAAATGGTTAACATACACACCCGAGAAGACAAGACCCTCGATTTACTGTTTACAAACTCACCATCCCCAATTAACCGTGTTAAAGGGATGCCCCCGATCGGCAAAGCAGATCATGACATTGTCTATGTTGAGTACGACATTAAGGCTAAACGGATCCAGCAGGCCCCGCGTAAGATCTTTCTATACAAACGAGCGGACATGGACGGTCTACATGACCATCTGGCGCGCTTCAGGGATTCGTTCCTTTCATCTGACCATAGTCGCATGTCAGTTAATGACATGTGGGTCAGTTTCAAGTCGGAGGTTCTCTCGGCTATTGAAAGGTTTATTCCATCAAAAATGACCAAAACAAAATACAGCTTACCTTGGATCGATAGTTCGATCAAACGCTTGATTAGGAAACGCGATAAGCTTTACTTTCGTGCTCGCAAGTCAAGTAGCCCTGACCTAAAGAACCATTACAAACGGTTCAGAGCACATGTTCAAAAGAGCATCAGAGATGCATATTGGAAGCATGTTACCAATATCTTCTCGTTAGAAAGTGATAGCCCTGATCCCGACTGTCCCCGGAAAAATGAGAAGGCAAAAAAGTTTTGGTCATTTGTCAAGTCCCTTAAAAAAGACGCGTCTGGGATCAATACCCTTAGAGAAAACGGAATTTTGAAGACTGACACCTTGGATAAGGCCAACATTTGTAATAGGCAGTTTCAGTCAGCCTTCACTCGCGAAACAAATGATGAAATCCCCTCCAAAGGCACAAGTCCTTTCACCGCCATGGGTGAAATTACAGTTGACCCCAAGGGGGTCACTAAACTGTTGAATAATTTGAATATACATAAGGCGCCTGGGCCAGATGGCCTGAGTGCTAGGGTGTTGAAAGAATGTAGTTCTGAAATTGCTCCTATCCTAGCCTGTATCTACAATGAGTCGCTTGCTCAGGGTGCTGTACCAGATGATTGGCGACAGGCAAATGTAGCCCCGGTATTAAAGAAAGGTGAGAAATATGATGCAGCTAACTATCGACCGGTGTCGCTTACTTGCATCTGTTGCAAAACTCTAGAGCATATAATAGTCAGCAAAATAAACAAGCACCTGGCCCTTGAAAACATCCTTGCTGATTGTCAACATGGGTTCCGAAGTCAAAGGTCTTGCGAAACCCAGTTAGTTCAGTTTTATCATGACTTAGTTAGTAATCTGGATCGAGCTGTGAACAGCGGGCATAAGCAAACAGACGTGATTGTCATGGATTTCGCTAAGGCCTTTGACAAGGTCCCACATAAAAGGTTATTATACAAACTTGACTTTTACGGGATTAGAGGATCCACACATAAGTGGATCGACTCGTGGCTCTCTGAGCGCTCTCAAAAAGTGGTATTAGATGGCCGAGCCTCAGATCCAGTCCCGGTTCTATCTGGTGTCCCGCAAGGATCGGTCTTGGGACCGGTCCTATTTCTTATTTTCATCAATGATCTTCCGGATAATATCAGGTCATCTGTTCGGCTATTTGCTGATGATTGTGTTTTGTACAGGAATATCAAGTCTCCTTTGGATTGTCACATTTTGCAAGATGACCTGAATAGCTTGGCCAAATGGGAAACGGATTGGCAAATGAAATTTAATGTTAGCAAATGTCATTCAATGAGGGTGACTCGGCTACACCCAAGCAATCACATACAGTTCAGCTACACACTGCACCAGCAAATATTAGAACAGGTTCAGTCCGCTAAATACCTAGGTTTAACTATCACAGACAACCTTGATTGGGGTCAACATATTTCGGAAATTACATGCAAGGCAACTAAGACTTTGGGCTTTCTTCGGCGCAATTTGGCATTGGCACCTAGGCATACAAAGGAAGGTGCATACAAAACATTGGTTCGTCCTCAGCTTGAGTATGCAGCCCCTATTTGGCATCCCTATCATGAAACTCAGACTGAGAAGGTGGAGAAGGTGCAGAAGACTGCAGCCAGGTGGACCTGCAGGAGATGGAGGAACTCCAGTAGCGTCGGTGATATGCTTGACGAGCTTGAGTGGCCATCCCTGCAGTCCCGCAGAGAGCGGTCCTCCTTAACCTTCTTCTACAAGATACACTCCGGTACAGTGTCTCTTGATAAAGACAAATACCTGACCCCGGCACCCAACCTAAGGCGAACTCGGGCATCGCATGAATTACAGTATACAAGACAATTTGCCTATAGTGATGCCCTGAAAAACTCATTTTTCCCTACAACTATTTTGGTTTGGAATAGTCTCCCTTCTTCAGTGGTCTCATCTAAGACCATTGAGGAATTTAAGGCTTCTATTTAATCATAGGCCCAGAGGCATGTGTTTTAGCATGCCTCTATCTATATCTTGTAAATAGTTTTAATGGTCCATCCCAAATGTTTTTTTCTCCCTTGACTAAATTCTAAATTTAGCCACCCACCCCACACCTGAGGTGATGATCAGAAATTGATCGACTCAGTATCAGAAGATAGATAGTGCCTTTCGTGAAAGCTGATGCTTGTTATTTGGGAGTAGAGCTTTTTGAGATAAATAAATATCCAAAGTCACCTTAAAATAAAAAAAAAAATGCGCTACTACACAAGGGGGGGGGGAGAAGATTGTGAGTAAAATAATGAAACCCACAACAAATTCAGATACAATCTAAATCATAAAATAGCGCACCTGTTAGAAAAATGTTGATTATTCAGTCGCCATGATAAACAATCACGACTGCCACTGCACCGAACCGAACTGAGAAAAGATAACGGGTCGTTCCGGTCGTTTTGGCATTCCGTGAGTCGTTTCGGCCTGGATCGTTTCAGCTGAGTTGATATGTCCTGGGTCGTTTCGACCAATTTGGTAAGTCGTTTCGGCCTGATTTATATTCAATCCTATATTGTACTTCTACGCTGCCTTCTTTAATAGCACGCCGGTGGGTCGGGCGTCAGACTCTATGATGACCCCGACTTAAAGCTATTCATTTTAGTTGGTTGGGGCCGGAGCTTCTTGTCTGTTGCTTGGCCCACCGGGTTTCAACTGGTGTTTTTCTTTTACTCCAGGTTTCAGTAAGTTATTCGGCGCCCAGGGCTCTCCATCGTCGGGCAGCTTACTGAATCTGTTGAGTATAGTCCCTGGTGTGGTATTGTCAGTTTGACGTTTCACCAGTAAACTATTCTGATTCTGATTCCTCGTTTTTGACTCATCGGGTGATTATCATGATTTATTCGGTTGTCCTTGATGATTCATTGACTAGTTAGAGATTCACCACGAGGACTGAACAACTAACTTAATGCTGTGAACCACTGCAGAAGATGGATGAGGGTGAGGTTAGGCGCCTGTAAAACCGCTTTAAGCCCCCCCCCCCCCCCCCCCACCCAGTAATTTTATATTACTGATCGTTCCAAGGCGATACTTCTGTTGTGGTTCTAATTGTTTTGTGTTTTTGTCGAATTTTCATCAGGTTTGAGCATTATGTACGTTTTCATATTTTAGTTCATTTCGGGTAACTGAGTGGCCGCCTATTGGGGAATAGCTGCTCACTCGGCTAACTATATGTTTTCTAAGTGTCATTTTATTTTTTTCCCACCCCTCGGTTTATGGAGTGGGAATTTCTTTCTGATTGCGCCATTTCCTGATCATTGCCTACTTGTACCTTTTTATATAAAATTGGTTAACGTTATGCGAGGTTAGTTTATCATGCAGTCAGTTGAGTCTATTACAGGGTGAAATTTTGCGTTTTCACGCTATAATTGAGTACATTAATAATCAGTCACGATGGATTAGCATTGCCGATAAGAGACATGAGTTTTCACATATTGATAATCACCTTCATAATAAATCACCGACAGGGGCATCAATGAACATTTTACGCTTGCAATTGACCGTGACTTCACAAGTGAACTACTTGAAATGATTCCGGGACATCTCGGCCCATAACAAACTCGGCCCATGACAAACTCGGCCCTTGACAAACTCGGCCCATGACAAACTCGGCCACCAAATCTAGGACCATACTAACTCGGCCCATACCAACTCGGCCCATATCTATAGATACTGTGACAACCTCATTTCAGAGTATTGTAGGAAGTTATAAACAGTGATTTGATAGAAAAATGTCATTTTGGTATTTTTGAAGATGATACATATTAGCAACACTATGTTGCTTTCCAATCAATATTCTCAATGAGTTATGATTGATATTAAGAATTGCAGCCATAACAAACAATTTCAAGTAATGCAGATAAGATATAAAAGTTTGTTATTATGCTGAGTTTATTATCGATCGTGGGTATGGCTGAAAGAAAGAAATGAAATAGTAGTGAGTATTATATGTAAAAGAAAGTTAGTCAATAAAAACAAGAATGATCATTGTCAATGTTTTGTTACACCTGGCCAGTAATTAGATAATGACAGTATTTGTTTGGATGAAGAACTCAGTCAATTATGCAAAACAAACAATTACTGAACAAGCCAATATAATTATCACTGTTCAGTCTGCATGTATACTATTATTAAAAAAATAATTGGTTTACTTGCATGACTTAAATTGGTAAAAATGATTCAATGACAAAACACAAAATTAAACTTTATTTTGTGTTCTTTTTTATTTTTACCTACTTCCCTTCTTTTTGTTATATACGTCTGTTCTAACAGAATCATGGTGAAAACTTAATTTTCTAGTCTTGTGAAAAAGAAAAGTCCATTGAAGCTGAGATAAAGATGAAGAGATTAGAAAGTCCACCTAGCGGCCGCTTTAGGTTTGTCGCGCGTGTACCTGTGGCGCCGCCTACGATCCGCCATATTGTTTCGAAGTCAAAACCAATGCTTTAAATATCGACATTCATTGGCAATTTCATACATCCGATGAGATAATATTTTAGTTCTATAGAAACTGTAAATATTTTATAATTTATTTACAAACCAGATTTTGATGTGTGTTGTGTTTTTATTGGAATTTTAATTGTTTATTACACGTTGATAAAACATTGAATTCCTTGTTCGGCGTTTCAAAATGGCGACCAAGCGTAAAATAGTCGGTACTTTTTGACTAAAACGCGATGTTATTAAAAGGCTAGGTAATCTTTAATTAACAAAATATGAAAGACGAAAGATATAAAAATCGTTTTATTTAATAATGAGCGCACAATCTATGACTGTGTTTGTCTTACGATCGTATAAATATTGACTATTTTTGTCATTTTAGCAAAAATGGGTTGGTCCGATCTCAAAACGATGTGTAATTTTTTTTATCAAAAGGTTTCGATGAATGACTTTTCTTTGACAAACAACATCAATTTTCTCAAAGAACAATGTCTTACAAATCGTTTTATTGCCTTTCGATACGGTTTGGGTAATTTTGAAAGTGTTAAATCTTCCAAATGAATCAGCTGTTTTTCACACCTTTTCGCCGCTATGGAGTCAAAATGGAGATTTTTTCTACACATTGTTTTGCATTGCAAATAAGACCAAAAAAGGTTTCATTTGAATGCAGAATGACATATTATGCTTTTACAGATGATCTCTGGGTGATCGGTTGTCTATTTGATCGATAATTTATGATTTTTGTATTTATAACCACACACCCTCCCAATGTCACGTGCCCGGGATAGGATTTGGGATAGCCATGCCCGGAAATGTGATGGGGACGACATAAAAATTAGTTTCTACATTTTTCGAAATAAAAATAGTTACAAAAGAAGAAATGACATTTGCGTAGCAAAGTGCAGGAGAAAATAGGTAAGGCCCGGATTCGAGAAGAAAAAATGGCGCTCTGATATGCGGATTGCATTTTGGCTTTGATGCTTTTTATTTATTTTCATAAACTGAGTCGATCAATTTCTGATCATCATCTCAGGTGTGAAAAGCATCCCATTGTTGAAAACTGCGAGACCGCACTTAAAAACAGACACCATCGCAGCTATTGGAAAAAAAAAAAAAAAAAAAAAAAAAAAAAAAAAAAAACGTTGCTCAGAACACGGGCAAGTGTACATAAACAGCTAGAGTATTATTCTTTTCAAAATTTTGAGTATGACTATATCATGATGAGAGCTAACAGGGCAAGAAAAGTGTGGTTGAATGTTGGCCTATAGTTTATGATAATTTTTTCATACTGTTTTTTTTTAATTATGTTTCCGAATACAGTCTTCAATAAAGTGTGTGGACAATGTGTGTGGTATCGGTTATTTAATGCGGCACGTGCCTGCAACGTGACATAAGTGCGAAGATCAAACAAGTCACCGAATCAACAGGTATTGCACGGTGCAATACAGGTAGCTGGTAATAAAAGTGTCATTTTATCTTTTGAAATCCGGTGGTGACTTCTTAGTCACTGAATCAGCAGGTATTGCTTGGTGCAATACGGTAAGCTGGTAATAAAAGTGTCATTTTTTCTTTTGAAATCCGGCGGCGACTTCTTAGATTATGCAAGAATGAAAGATAGGTAAAAAAGAAGAATGTTCGACTGAGTCCATTAAATTCACATAATCCGTCCCGCCACTGCCCGTTTTGTAAAGAAAAGTGTAAAATAAGACCAACAAAATGAAGTGCAAAATTGAATTATATTGGCGGTATTATTCATTGAACTCGATAGATAGACTCGATGTGTCAAAGAACTGCCCGTCGTGTCTAAAGATAATCCGTAAATAATTGTTTCAAATGTGTCCAGTCGCGTAGATAATAAGCATAATTAAAAACGTATTAATTTGTGGGAGAAAAAAACAACAACAACGGCTTTTACAAATCGTAGGACAAAGGATAATAATTATATAAATTATCAACCGTAAATAAATAACTTTTTTTAACAAAGATACCGGGCGTGTTTAGTATCTATTTGTTGGAAATTCGAAGGCCTATTTAACAAAAATAAATATTTCTACTATCATCTAGATAATAGCGAACCAAACGAAGAAAATATTAACAATATATTTTTGCTAATATACAAACTTTCAGAACAGATTCAGCGGCCGATAAAAATATTGATTTTTTCCCTCGATTTACCTGTCTACCTGAGCGACAGTCATAGCGGGGGCAAATATCGATGTTCAATAGCAGTTTCAAATCTCTGTATAGTATATATCTCTGATTGAAGTCCATTGAAGTTTTTGAAGTTAAGGAAACGCGATTTTCAAACAAATCTGCAACTGGTCGTAATAAAAAATATTTTCCAAAAACAATGTCAAAATATTGTTCTCGTATCCCTTAATCATACTATAAAATCCATATTGTATCAGTATTATAAGTAATGGCCGAGTTGGATATGGGCCGAGTTTGTCATGGGCCGAGTTTGTATGGGCCGAGTTTGTTATGGGCCGAGTTTGTCATGGGCCGAGTTTGTTATGGGCCGAGTTGTCCAGTTACCCTTGAAATGATATCACTACCTTAGGCGTAAAAAAATAATAGCTGTGTTTCCGCTAACCCGACCGACCCTGTCTCAACCCGCCGACTCTGCTATTTTTATGGTTAAAATAAAAAAATAAAAATTACGACATCCTACCCAGCATTTTCTGTAGCCCGACCCAAGCATTTCGTGTCGCGGGTTTTGTTGGCTTTTCTGATACGTTTCAGCGTCTGTTCTGTTGTATCATCGAGTTCCCCCGAGTCTCCACTGAAATGACGTAGAATTTGGTACCATTTATATATATAGAAGCCTCCGTGGCGCTGCGGTTAAGCCATTTTCCATGTGTAAACCAGGGGTCGATCCCGGGTTCCTCCAGTCCTTCATATTGAGACTATCCGAGGACCCATGACAATTTTCCAGGACAAACTGCTCACAAGGACATACCGTGACGAGGCTGGAGACTGTGCTGTGGATAGTCTTCAGGTATGACTTACGGACAAAAACTGTACACCCCGGGCTGTACACACACGCACACACACGGACTTTACACGTCTTCAACTGGCATACGAGTTAACTGAGCTATTCATCAGGAGTTTATTCATCTGTTAATTAAATTAATGTCTTGTTCTAAAAGTGAATGTACCGTACGCACTTCACAGTGTTCTTAACGTAATTAAACAAACACACACACAAAATGAAATAATTAAAGAATGACTTCCATGATAGAGTACTGTAAATATATTAAGATGATGGTTAGTGGCGAGTAGTGTAGTTCTATCATCGGAGACTTGTGATGGTAATCATACCGTTACTCGGGGATAGTCGAGGCTCTCCTAGCGGTTGGAGGATAATTCATTCAGAATAAAGAGGTGTTGCTTTTTTGACTTGTCATATTCATGAAGAGGTTCAGAGGGTTTTTACTAATTCAGCTGTGCGTTCTAGGCCATCCAAACGAACCCCTGGTGAAGTGATGTCATTTGGCATGTCACCAGTAAACTATTCAGATTCAGTAATCCCATATAAAGGGAGTCACTGCCGATTTGACATTTTCGTGGTGCCGAGGTGACCCGGAACAGATATGCAGTTACAGTTATAGTTTTGAATTCGTGAGTAGTCTTTCTATGATTGCAATTTGTATGTTCTTCGGATTTTGTTTTGAAAATAAAGTTTTTTATTTCTTATAAGTTTGTCATCAATGGCTATTCCTGCTAAGTTGCATTGAAAAGGAGTATTGTTTTGTGAAATATGCCAGATTACCATCCCCTAAATTTCGTAGAATTACTGTGGTGGTTGGCAGGTTTAGGTCACGGGAACCTACGGAGAGTAACGAGTACTCACGGAAATAGCCCCTGCTATGTGAACCCCGGAGGGATGGCAAATAGGAGAGCGGTTTAGAAATAGTCTGGACCGCCCATTTGCATTTGGACCAATCAGAGCCGTGGAGACAGAACAGGCTTCAGTTACGCTTGATGGAGCAGCACATGCTGCAGGAATCTGGGGATTCCTTCGCTGGATGTTGGAGAGATAGGACGTGTGTGTGCGAAGTGGACAAAGCTTTTGACGGATTACTCACGAAGATTGATCATAGAACTGGATTGTGGAGTAAAGACTAAGGCAAGTAACACTATATTGGTGTCAGAAGTGTCGGCATTTCGAGCTCGCGGCTGAAATTTGTGGTAATTTGTAAATTTCATAGTGTTTGTTTAGTCCGTTACTGGTCGTTGGGTTGCGTGACCCAGTTTTGCTATTTCGCTTGTAGAGCGAAATCGGAGCAAATTTGTCCGATTCTTTGATTACAGTGGAGTTTGTGAGTAAGATTAAAGCATCCATTTGTCCCAAGAACGTCCCAAACGTCTTTTCTACGAGTCCAAACTTTGCAAACCACATGGCGAAGGGCGCCGCCATTTGCAATCCCAAGTCTCGCATTGTCTCGTTTGCATTCCAAGATGGCCGACAGTAAACAAAAAGTTACTTCCGGGTTGACTTTTTGAGCATTTTTTAAGTGAAATCAAGGTGCTTACACATTGTCATGTCATTGTAAGTTGCGAAAATAACTCTGCAGAAGAATTTGTTGACAAAAATCTTTTGTGCATTCATGCAGTAAGATATTTTGCCCCCCACAAGTGAAGTGAAGTGGCCAGTGTTTATTTCTAAAGTTCCCAAGTTAAGGACAGAAATAAAATTTGCAGATTGTTGTTTCTGGTTTTCAATTTCGTGGCACCTGTTTTCCGTCGTATTTCGGTAATCGAGCAAGCATGTCTGTTCGGATTAACTTCGCAAGTGTTGAAGAATTGCAAACTATTCCGGGAGTCGGAGAAAAGTTAGCAGGTCTGATCATGTCAATTAGGGAAAAGAGTGGAAACATTACACCGGATATATTGATTGCTTTAACCAGAGGCAGGGTGTTGCAGAAAACAATTGATGACATTGATTTCTCGTTTAATGTCGAGTTGCCCGATGAACTCGATAGTAGTTTTGAAAGTTTAGATTCGCTCGAGTCTACGGTTAGAAAGGAGTCAAAGTCTGGTCGTGCGGCACCAGAGTGGGGTGCTGCTGCTGCTCCTTTGTTTGCATCGGCACGTGGCAAGCGCGTGCAGCTTTGCACATCTGAGCTGCGTAATTTAGATATTTCGCGAGATGCGTCTGTCAGTACGCCCAAAGCAGATAGTGCAATGGACGACAGATTCGATCGAATGCTAGAATTGCTGCGAAAGACAAAGTTGGAGAAATCGAGTCCTGACTTGCACCAACAATTGGCCGAGCAAGATTTACCTCCCTTGCCAAATGTACCCAATTACCCTGTCTCGGCTTCAAAATTGTCTAGACCTTCCGTAACCAAAGGTGCCATGACCCCCACCCATGAGCCCAATGCATCCCTTCCTGATTTGAATCGGGTAACGCGAGACGCGTTTGTTTTGCCAGTTCCGGAGAGGCGAGAGCTGGGGTGTCGCAAGAAATTGGCTGTTCCAGAAGTGGCTTCAGCATTGGAGGAAGCAGTTGGAGGTTCTTCTTCGGTGGAGGGGGGAGGGGTTAGGTGGCAGCCAGAGGTAAGTGGGGAAGATAGGGAATGGCAACGTAAACATAACGTTAAGGTCATGAAAACTTTTCCGAAGAATTTAGTTTTTGATGGCAAGAGTAACTGGTCTGCATTCAAACACAAGTTTTCTACGTATGCAACTGCATTTGGTTGGACGTCTGAAGATTGTTTAAACTGTCTGTCTGTAAGTTTGACGGAGAAAGCTGCAGATTTTTATGCTATTTTGTTGGAACAAAAGCAAGAGTTAACTTATAGGCAATTGTTGAGCAAGCTTGAAAGAAGGTTTGGGTGTACTGAGCTACCATCTGTGACACAAGGTCTATTTGAACATGCAACCCAGTCTCCCGGGGAGTCCCTGGAGGACTGGGCTGACAGAGTAATGACATTAGCAACGAGAGCCTTCAGGGATCTCCCTGAAGGATATGCTACAGAAAAAACGGTATTGCGTATTTGTCAAGGTTTGGCTGATCGCAAAATAGGCTTCGAAGTGTGCATGCGCAAACCCAAGTCTGTTGAGGAAGCTTTGAATATGATCAAGTGGCATCAGTTTATATATCGGTCTGACACAGAGAATAGCCAAGTGTCGGGATACGACGGCTCTGGTGTTTACAGCATATCTAGCCGGGGAGAGGCTGAGACGCCCTCGGTTGCTTCCCAGTTAGATAGCATTGGCAATGCGTTGCAGCAGCGCTCTGAGGCTATAAAATCTGCCATGTAGGTTTTAAATGCCATATCATCCGGTGAAGGAGGAACTCGGGAGGCGACATGGCGGCAAGGATCGTGCTTTTCCTGCGGTAAAGATGGACATTTCCGCAGGGATTGCCCTCAGAAGCAGATGTAGGTGAGATGGCCTTGCCATCGTTGTAGCAGTTGGTCCAGTCCGGTGGCCTCTGAGTAGCTCATTGTGCCCTGTGACGGACCAGCTGTCGGGTTGACTGCTCACTCAGCAGTGTATCTACCAGTCTAGATAATCGGGAGGTACATTTTTGGTAAAATGAAGTCTGTGACAATACAGTACAGAACGCGTGACGTGTCGAGATTTCGCGCTACGCGAGGCGCGAGTGATGAACTGTAGGATCATAAAGTCGTGGTTTTAAGGGTTGATGATGTAGTTGGGGAGTCCGCAGCATAGCCAAAGAAGGTCGCCTGGTTCAAGAGAATGACAATGGAAAGCCGATTTGAGCTTGTCAGTTTCCGGAGTGTCCAGCTCCCATAGAGTAGCTTTACGCGATGCTAGAAAGGAGCTCTGGCGGTGTCGAGGTTCACCCGCCTCTTGGAGTACAGCAAGGAGGAACATCTGCAGGCGAGAATTGACCATTCAAGTTCTGTTTGCCAGTGCAATCTCAAGACTTTCAAGATGCTATGTTGGTCGTAGCTTTTCGAGGAAGAGATGTACTCAACTCCTGGCCAGAGTTGAGCAACACCAAGCTGGAGTGCGATCGGGAGCGGCTGGATTGCAAGTTGAGATGGCTCGGGAAAGGGTGCGGCAAGGTTGATAGCTTGTAATGCTGTTAAATCGGTTAACAGATAGGCTGACGTATGGCCCATTCAGGATGGTGTCGCGGAGTACACCATAGTTGCGTGGTATGTGAGTTTGGCCACTCGGATGGGCACTGTATGGGAATGAACGTCAGGGTAAAGTGCGCATCACCAGGTGATGCGGGGAGTAAGTGCAACTATCATCGTGCTTGTCGCAATTAGATAAGGTGCATCTACAGTCATTGGAAACCCTTAAATTGGAGTGATCGTTTGTAATGCTGGGGTAGGGATGAAATAAACCTTACGGGCTGCTAGCACCGGTGCTAGTAGATGGCTGACAATATGCCCATCCAGGTAATCTTTGAAACAGATAGCGATGTCGGTGAGCCCTGATGCTCGGATTGGCCCTGGATGGATGGGAAAGTCAGAGTATAAAGTGCACATTACTGTGTAATGTGGGGAGTCATACCAAACATCACTGGTAGTCTAGGACATCGACAAGGTGTTGATCTACAGTAGATCTGATAGGTATTGTCATGGGCGGGAGTACTGCTACAGGATTTCTTGGTTTGAGAGGCAGTAGCAGTCAATGGGATCAGCGGTGATCCATGGTACCCATTATCAAGTTCTGGTAGGAACGTCACCAGTTGACAGTGACAGTTGTCATGATTATTTGACAACTTCGGGGAATTGTCAGCAGATGACAATTAACTTCAGCTATAGTACTGTGATGCAGTGCATGGCATCGCCGCACTGTCATCATAGGTGCAATGGTTGGGGTTGGCACAAGGGTTTGGGGGTGCTCCCATACCTACGTGTCTTGGAGACTTGTCAGTCAGCAAGGCAACTGACAGGTAAACTGAAGAATCGGCGTTGAAGCAGTAACTGGAGCCAGCATGATGGAGGATGTCCACTCCCCCCAGAACGGACCACTTCAAGAATAAAGTGGGGGGGAGTGTGGTGGTTGGCAGGTTTAGGTCACGGGAACCTACGGAGAGTAACGAGTACTCACGGAAATAGCCCCTGCTATGTGAACCCCGGAGGGATGGCAAATAGGAGAGCGGTTTAGAAATAGTCTGGACCGCCCATTTGCATTTGGACCAATCAGAGCCGTGGAGACAGAACAGGCTTCAGTTACGCTTGATGGAGCAGCACATGCTGCAGGAATCTGGGGATTCCTTCGCTGGATGTTGGAGAGATAGGACGTGTGTGTGCGAAGTGGACAAAGCTTTTGACGGATTACTCACGAAGATTGATCATAGAACTGGATTGTGGAGTAAAGACTAAGGCAAGTAACACTATATTACCAAAACACCGGAACACACTGGTAATTACCAAAACACACTTATTTTATTGGTAATTGGAAATGTGTAATGGCACAGGTGTCAGTATAGCGAACGGGAAGAGGTATGAGGTGTTAACATTATATAAGGCTTCTTTCATAGTGTCATAACTTGATGATAAGGTGTTAATTTTTGACATTATATGGCTTCTTTCATGAAGAGGAGGGATGGGGTGAATGGTTGGAAGTGCACGTGTAATTATTTTTGACATTATGGCTCAAGTCCATTATAAGACTAAAATAGTTCGGTATAAGACTAATACAGTTCGGTGTACTAATGTATTAATGCGCATAATTGATTTACCAATAATATATTAATGCGCCGTACATTGTTATGTATAAATATAAATATAGCATACATTGTTATGTATGAATAAAGGGCTGAAAATAAAATTTTATTTGTTTGTCCTTTACCTACCTACCCACAATTTAGCCCCCTACTCAAAAAATTATATTGCAATTTTGTGAGGAAAAATATTTTTATTTTTTTATGGCTGTAATGTACCACTTGGGTTTTATTAAACTATTCAAATGCTTGT
The DNA here is from genome assembly GCA_964017185.1 of Rugalucina vietnamica. Classification (NCBI taxonomy): domain Eukaryota; kingdom Metazoa; phylum Mollusca; class Bivalvia; order Lucinida; family Lucinidae; genus Rugalucina; species Rugalucina vietnamica. The sequence goes on from OZ024876.1 coordinate 33,350,558, forward strand.
TTACAAGTTGTTAAATGCCTTTCCTGGAAAATTTGTGCAATGTATGTGAAATATCTATTCAATCGATTTATACTTGCCATTCTTACATGTACAAGTCATATTTCAGGTAAAATAAAGGCCAATTCATACTACACTAAACTGTTGAAAGTTAATTACATATTTTTTACAGAAAGCAAAATATAATATATTAACTTCCCTACCTACCTACCCAAGATTAAAATTCTGGGTAGGTAAAGGACAAACAAACAATTTTTAATTCAGGCCTAGGGATCAACCATGGTTTTCAGTGTTCAAACATTCGATTGATCACGAGGAAGGTGTTTGAACACAAGGCCGCAGGCCGCAGGCCGCGTGTTCAAACACCTTCCGAGTGACCCAGCGAATGTTTGAACACTGAAATGAACCATGGTTGATCGCTATTCTTGCATTTTCACTCTAATTTACTTAAAAATCTCATGAAAATAACATTAACAACGTAAAAACTGACCGAAAACCGCGGAGCTTCTTCAACGTCAGCCATTTTGTTTCTACGAAACACATGACGTCACGTCGCATTGACCAATGACGTCGGCCAAAACCCATGTTCAAACGGCACGTGAATTTCATGATTTGAACATGGGTTTTGCTGTTTGAACACGGCTTTCGACCAGTCGAAAACGGCTTCAAACAGCTATGCGCATAGACATCTATGCAAGAATATGGCATACATGCTGTAAGCAACAGTCCAAACATTATAAGTACAATCATACACTTACCACTGCGAACTATTTTAAAAATTCTGACATGACAGATTAACAGGGTCGACAGGGTTGACAGGTCGACAGGGTTGACAGCGTCGACATGTTGACAGGTCGACAGGGTTGACAGGTCGACAAGGTAGACAGGTTGACAGGTCGACAGGGTTGACAGGTCGACAGGGTTGACAGGTCGACAGGGTTGAAAGGTTGACAGGCTGACAGGTCGACAAGGTTGACAGGTCGACAGGGTTGACAGGTCGACATGGCTGACAGGTTGACAAGTCCAGTATAAGACTAAAATAGTCCCTTGAGGATGTTTTCTTCACGTTCACAGGTTTATCAAGTTCGACAGGGTTGACATGATGCCGTCACAATACATAACGTAAGATGACGTCAAACACTCATGACGTCGCGAAAAACATGTCACATCATAAGGTGAAATCTCGAATATCCTTAAACCGCTTATCAATATTTATATAGCTATAGCCTTGTCGCCCTGCCAACCTTGTCAACCTTTGATCTGACTTTTTGTTTTTGTTTTTGCATTACTACATACTTTATATAGTTAAGATATTGCAAGATTGACAGGTCGACAAGGTTGACAGATCGACAAGGTTGACAGGTCGACAGCTATAAATATTATGTTACATGTTGCCGCAACAATACGTTACTCAAGATGACGTCAAAGGTTCATGACGTCGCGGGAAAACATGCTACCCATTAGTGTGGTATCTCAATCTGTCAACCCTGTCGACCTGTCGACCTGTCAACCTGTCGACCTGTCAACCCTGTCTACCGGGTTTTTTTTTTTGCATTACTACATTGTTTACATAGTTGACACATTGCAAGATTGGCAGGTCGACAAGGTTGACAGGTCGATAGGTCGACAGCCATAAATATTATTACATGTTGCCGCAACCATACGTTACTTAAGATGACGTCAAACGTTCATGACGTCGCGGGAAAACATGTTACCCAATAGTATGGAATCTCAATCTGTCAACCCATTCGACCTGTCAACCCTGTCGACCCTGTCAACCTGTCGACCCTGTCAACCCAGTTGGCATGTGACCTGCCAATACTATGTTTGTTTTTTTTTTAAATAAAACGAATTACACCCTGAAGGGAATATTTTATTCATACTGGACGTGAAACCAATTTACTCATTTTAATCTTACAGCATTGGCTCGAAACCGATTTACTTATCAGTACATGAAGTAAGCATACTCAAGGGATTATTTTAGTCTTATACTGGACTTGACCCGACATTATAATGCTTCTTTCATAATGTATAGTGGTCCTGAAAAGGACCGTTTTTGAGACATTTAATCTCGGGAACCGCAGAATGTGAGTCTTAATCTAAAGAAGTATTTTCGAAGGCCACATTTTTTGCTGTCTTGTGTTGGTTCTGATAAATGGACCTTGTCGCTGTGGTAGTCTCTAGGATATCGTATGTCATGGAATTTGATGACCCGCGTGCCGTATTCCTTGAACAGTAACTTGTTTATAGCTTTTTTGTCGCTGTCGCACTTTGCTTTGGTTAGACCGCGGGGTTTACTTTTTGAAAAATCACCTTGTGGTAGAATTTCTGAAATATACACTCGACGCACGTCAGTTTCTTCTAGCTTTTCTACCAGGTCACGGATGTTGTTGAAGATGACTTCTGGACGGGAGATGGGACTGATGTCGTTGCCGCCGATGGAGAGGAAGACGTAGTCAGATTTTGCAGCGGCTTGTTTCATTTTTTTTTTCATAGTATCGTCGAATTCGTCGCAGCGCAGCCCCCCTTGTCGAAGAAATCTCGTAGGTCCCGGAAAATGAAGGTCGCCGTCGCAGAAGTTCTGTAGCCTCTTGACGTATTTTTACTCCAAAACATTGATTGTGGGTACACGTTAGAAACGCCTCGGCGAGGCGGTTCTAATGTGTACCCACAATCTATGTTTTGAGCAAAAATAAGAAAAATATCAAAATTTTTAGCTGAAAATTTTCAATTTTTAAAGCTTAAAAAAACTGTTTATTGCATGTGTATGTTTTCGTAATGCAGATGACAGTATATATGTTCCCTCGGCGAGGCGGTTCTAACCCACAATCTATGTTTTAAGCAAAAATATTAAAGATATCAGAAATTTTCCGCTAAAAAATATCAATTTTTTATGATGAAAAATTCTCTGTATATTGCATGGGCATGTTCTTTGTAATGTTCGAACCACAAGTAACGTTTGACGCTTTAGGCATGTACGAATATTAGGTACATGCACATCTTGTACATATGCTTATTTCTTTACATACAAGTATTACATGGACATATTTTCGCAATGATTCGTTCTTTCTTTTTTTCTGTCTGTCTGTCTTTCTTTTTCTTTCTTTCTTTCTTTCTTTAAAGACCTACTTCTGAAGAAGCTAAAAGGGGTACCCCTGTTTATTCGGTTAATGACCCCTAATGGTGCAATATGGTCCTTAGATCAAAGGACTGTCATGATGAGGTGATTATCACATCTCTGCAGGGGGTCATAAAGAGGCCCCTAAAGGAGAATACCTGTATTTCCACTGTTTATTGATTTTATTGTCCCTGATAACATATGCAATAAAACTGCCCCCCTCTGCAATCAATATTGATTTTACCTGTTTTGGCCCCTACCTGTATTCTGAGTCGATGTCAAGGAACTAGGTTTTCTAATGCCCTGTCCCTTATCTAATGATCCTCAATAGACATGGAAATAGGTCTTTAAATATTGTAACATATAATTCATCTTAAGCTTAAAATTCTGTCTTAAAATTCTATCTTGACCACAAAAACCATCTGTATCAAAAATAAATGCTTGAAACGAATTTTTGACGGCAGACGTTTTAGTATTAAATTTGTGAAATATGTGTATTGGGTGTCATTCGAGTTACTGAAAGGTGTTGCAGACCATTTATTACCTGTGTGTATTCAAGCTCAGACTGTTTATTACCTGGCACGTGACTAGTGTGTATCCAAGGAGTTATATTTTAGGACACTGATTTAGCCATGGGTATTCTTTAAAATGCTACCGTTTTTATTTCTAGATGTCTACCGAATTCAAATTTTATATTTTAAATAACCAAATGAAATTTTACATGTTAATATACACTTAAATGCAAAAGAAACGCAACAATTTACATCCTCGTCTTCTTCTACAGTATTTAACGAAATAGTATGATTTCTAATCAAAGAGTTCATCTCATCATACTCATGCATCTTGCACTCGTGCATTGTGTGTGCGAGTATGCGCCGTATTTTTGCAATGATATTTTCGGTTTTTTTTTTTTGTTTATTTTCAGCTAAAAATAAATCTGTATATTCCCAGCAGACATTTGACGTCAGTTGGACGTCAGATAGACGTCAGACTCCGACGTCATAATGACGTTGGATTTAGGTTGATTTTGAAAGTTTGTTTGACGTCAAAAACAGACGTCATTCTGACGTCAAAAACAGACGTCATTCTGACGTCAGAAAAACAACGTTGGTTTTATGTCTCAAATGTGACGTCATAATGACGTTGGGGTTAGGTTGATTTTGAAAGTTTGTTTGACGTCAAAAACAGACGTCAATCTGACGTGCTAAAACCGATATCGTGAATGTTTGTTCGCAGTTTTATTAACATTCTGAAATCCTGAAGTGGATTCAGTAGTGCGGTGATGCACTATTGTTATTCCCTTTCTCTCCTTTGATAGAGTTATTCGGGATATACAAAATGTTTAAGATTTAAACCACTCTGATGTTGGTATATCTTATTCATGTCAAATTTTATTGCTATATGGTGCTAAAACAAATAAGACATTAGTGTATATAATAAGACTATTGTGAACAATCAATAATTTAAAATGATGAAATAAGTATTAAAATATACAAATTTCATTTTCGTCTTAATAGAAGGTTTAATAATTTAGTGAAAGACTTTATTTTGATTAACAAATAATTATTTTTTTTTCTAAATTAATTAAGCATGGTGATTTCCGATACGAGACCTAGATATGGCTTTTTTAAAAGTGGCAATGTTGAAATTATTATTTGAATTTGATGTTGTTACATTTGCGCAAGAAATTATGTCAGTTCAAGGGCAGCTAACTCTGTCGACATATGACGTTAGACTTACGTTTGAATCCGGCGTCATTTCGACGTCATATCAATACGTCCACTGACGTCAGGACTGGACGTCAGGTGGACGTTGGTTATTGGTTGTATGACGTCGTGACCAAAATACAACCAGTTGACGTCAGATGCCTGCTGGGGACGTGTTTTTCATATATGTCGACAGAGTTAGCTGCCCTTAAACTGACATAATTTATTACACATATTATGTATTATCATATGACGTCGCTGTTTTCCAGTGGATAACGTCATGTCATAAAAATCGTATGACCACACGTGTAATAACACTTTTGCGGGAATACCCCAGCAGGCACATGACGTCAGAACGACGTCATATCAACGTCGATGCGACGTCATGACGTCGCATCGACGTTGATATGACGTCATTTTGACGTCATGTGCCTGCTGGGACGTAACGTCATTGACGACGTCCGTAACAACAATGTAAATTTTCATTGAAAATATGTCCACTTCGAAGGCGATAAAATCCTACTTTAGAAGTCATATGATAAAACGAATCTTACACTCGTGCTCATTTCATATGAAATTTATTAAACTCGCTGAAGCTCGTTTAATAAATTTCATATGAAATGACCACTCGTGTAAGATCCTCTATATAATATCAAATTCAAATAATAATTTCAACCTTGCCACTTAAAAGTCATATCTGAGTCTCGTATGGGAAATCACATATTTCGCCCTCATGCTTAATTAATGTAGAAAAAAAATGATTATCTATTAATCAAAATAAAGTCTTTCACTAAATTATCAAACTTTCAATTAAGATGAAAATAAAATTTGTATATTTTAACATTTATTTCACCATTGTTCAGAATAATCTTATTTCTCACACTAATGTCTTATTGGTTTTAGCACCATAAAGCAATAAAATTTTGCTTAAATAAGATGTACCAACATCAGGCTGAATTAATATCTTGAACATTTTGTATGTTCCGAAAAACTCTATCAAAGGATTGAAAGGGACTATCAAAAGTGCATCACTGCTCTTCTGAATCCACTGTTATTCAAAAATGCGAAAAAATATACACCTTAAACTATTTATATGACATGAATTCAAACGTCGTTTTTAGGACGTCAGATTGACGTCAGCTTTCAGACGTTAAACCGACGTTGGCTTTAGCACGTCTAATTGACGTCTAGTTTTGACAACAAACAAACTTTCAAAATCAACCTAACTCCAACGTTATTATGACGTTGGAGTCTGACGTCAATCTGACGTCCAACGGACGTCAAATGTCTGCTGGAAGTAACATAGAAAAAAAAAGAAAGGAAGAAAGCAAAAGAAACACACGAAACGAATGATCTGATTTTTACCCAAAGTGAAGTTTCATTAATTTGCACACCACACATGGTCAGAAGTATGAAAAACACAAGGTCTAAATCACGTCTTGATTACGACGTCTAACTGACGAACTAGTTTGACGTCAAAACAACGTCCAATCCAGACGTCCAAAAGACGTCAGGAAATGACGTCTGATAGACGTTGGAAATTGGTTACGACCAAAATATAACCAATATCTGACGTCAAACAGACGTCAGGTGCCTGCTGGGTTACATGGGCAAGTTTTTTCAGTCGCGTCGAGACGCTGAGACAAAATTGTTTATGGTATTTAGGTGTCTTATATATGTATATTGCATGGAGGTTTTTGTCATGGGCTACTCGTTTGAACAGCCTCTACGAGGCGGTTCTAACAAGTACCCACAATCAATGTTTGTTATAAAATATCCGTTTTTCCGATGAAATTATCATTTTTACAGCTAAAAATCTCTATTATTGCATGGGCAAAATTTTGTTTTGTCTTTTTGGTTTAACGTATTGACTTTACTAACTTACATGCAATGTTTATCTTTAACATTTCTTTTAATGTGGAAGCCATATTAAATACTTCTTGAATATATAAATATTTCTAAATTTCACTGTGATACCTATCATTACGAAAACATGTAATATAAAGGTTTTCTTAAGTTGTAAAACTTGAACATTTTCAGTAGAAAATTTTTGATATTTTTCTTATTTTTGCTCAAAACATAGATTGTGGGTACACGTTAGAACCGCCTCGCTGAGGCGGTTCTAACGAGTACCCACAATCTTTGTTTTGGAGCAAAATAAGAAAAATAGGTATACCCCTGCATACCCCAGTTTTACTATATAAAAGTGGGGTTTAAGGGGGTATTCATTGCACGGACATGTTTTTCTGATGACTTTTATAAAACAAAGTTGTTTGTTTTGGGACTTTTTCCCCGATATTTGTATACACATACACTATAGTGACAAAGAACATCTATACATATTTTTGATTCATTTTTCTCAATTTACAGACTGACACTCCTTATTATTTACTGTGCTTATTATGATACTTGTGATACACTGTTGCTTACTTGTACTGAACATTGCTTATTTGCTGCTTTTTACCATAGTGTTCTACATAATTTGATTTTTGAATATACATGTACATTGTTTTTTATATATACACCCTATTGTCACACAGAGAGAGAGAGAGAGAGAGAGAGAGAGAGAGAGAGAGAGAGAGAATTCTAATTCACTGATTAAATGAATATAATAAAATAAATCTTTAAATCATTTGTTCGTTTCTCTTCTCACCAGCTTCTTCTATTGTGCACATGGCTCCGCAACTGGAGGCACCCAACTCTAGATCTAGCTACTATGCAAATTTACTTGAAACGCATATTAAATGATCGGATTGTACTATGCGCTTTTCTGACCAAGGATATTATACCAAATTTAAATGTAAATACATTAAAAAACATGGGGATGCTAATTAGGCTGCACAGGTTTCATTGTTGTAAGGCCAATCTGATCAGGTAAGCCAATTACCACGGTACATTAATAATGTCAACAATTTGATGATAGGGTGTGAAAATCAATAACAATTAATTATATGCAAGGCAGACCAAAACACACCAAATAAATAATATTTATCACACTTACAACTGACATCAATCAAAAGAGAATATAACTTTTTATCATCTGAGTCTCATAAATATACTACAGTACTAGATAATACAAAATATAAGTGTGTTTTGGTAATTACCAGTGTGTTCCGGTGTTTTGGTGTGTTTTGGTAATTCTACGCACCCCAAGGAGACTGAATCTTATTATAAAATACGTTGCCAGTGTTTTTCATTGATGGGTTCACATGGGTGAAGAAAGAAGACCTCATACCTTTGCAAGGCATTGACCATTTTGACCTTTTTCGATAAAAACTGCGTATAAAAAAAATACATTTACCTACCTACCCTGGATTTTTTTACACAAAAATTAAAATAAAAATAAAAAGATTTTCCTACCTACCTACCCAATTGTTTTTCAGACCGTTAGCGGAAACACAGCTATTTTTTTTTTTTAGGCCTTAGCCTTACAGTCACGGTAGCGATGGATCCCTATCTTTTAATGTAACACTGGAAACGTGAATCACGTATCACTCCAAATGGCGCCTAGCGAATAATCTCTCAAGAGTTTTCTTGTCTAAAGTGTTTAAGTATAATATTTCCTCATATTTGAAACCAGTTTGATCAAATTTTTGGTTTATACTTTGGGTTTAGACCAGATTTTATAGCCATGTATGGCCCAATGCAAAATTACAAAATGGCTACCAGCTGGCTGTAAAAAATAAGAAAACTATTCAAATTTATGGTGTTATGTATGACAGTTACTTGTTGAAAGATGTGCATTCAGTACTGGTAAACTTCCCAAGGGAGTATGCCCAGGAAAGTATGATGTTATACATATGATGTTTACTTGTTGTCCTTAGCAATTATTTACTTTTAGTGTCCCAGATATTGGACATAAACAGGTTGTTTACTTCAGAATTTTCTAGAAATTTTAAATTGTTCTTTGACGGAAAAGTCCGGAAAAATCTGGAAGAACCAAAGATGTAGAATCTTCTAGAAAAATCTTTTTTTATGTCAAAAGAATATTGTGGAATTTTCTGGAAGGATAATGGCCTCTCTAGAATATACCAAAACATTAAATTTTGGTAAACAACTTGTTATTTTTAGTATATGATATAGAATTTGCTGGAAGAATCCGAATGTTCCTCAGTGCTATATAAGGGCTACAAATTTTCATAAGGACAATCTTTGGGTACTGTTACTATTAAGAAGTCAAAATCTATCTTACTGGAATTTAAACTTATTCTTGGATTACTTTGTGATATTCGATTCTGGATTGGGACATAGTGCTATTTTGAAACAAACTTTAATTCTTGGGATCAGAAACTGATACAGACTTGTGTTAAAAAATTCTGAGGGACATTCAGACATTCTTTAAGGGAATTAACATCTTGAAAGGTATTGTACATTCATTTTTGTTTGATTGTATATATGCTTTTGATTGTTTCACATGTAATTACTGGTTAAATCACTTCTAAATAGATTTGTTAAATTTTAAACAAAGCTTGTTGCTGGCTAACCAACTTGTTGGTTTCCTTAATCTTCTAGTTACGCCTGGCACGTAACAATGGGCTAATTAAGCATAATTGTTGTAAACTTGTTAGATTGCATTGAGATATTGAAGAGAACTTCAGTTTATCATAATGCCATCACAAGCAAGTTCGAAAAAATCCAAAATGATTTTGTTACATTGTGGTGCATGGACACCTTCACTTACTAGTTAACTACATGTATGATTTACATCTATGTGGTACACGCTGCCGTCACAATGGCTACTATAGCGCGGTGGTTGGTTGCGGCTTGAGGAAACAAAAAGTGGAAATGATAATAGTGATAGAAGTGAAAACACACACACACACACACACACACACACACACACACACACACACACACACACACAAAAAAAAAAAAAATACCCCTGCTACACTTTTCTGGGTGGAAAGCCATCCCCCACTTCTTCTTCCATGCTGCCAACTTGTTGAGATCATGTTGAAGTATGGCAGTATCCTGTTGGCTTCGGAATCTTCTGTAGAGTTATCAGCAATGAGCTATGTACTTGATTGGACGCAGTCCGGCAGATCATTAATGAATAGCAAAAAGAGCAGTGGGTAGAAAACTGATCATTGAGGCTCGAAGGAATATATGTATCAGGGACGCAACTCAAAAACAATTATCGGAAAAAAAAATACCTATGCGTTGTCGAGTCAAAATCCAGGTAGATGGAGCGATGATTCAGACAAGTTGGCTTCTTTAAAAAGAAACCAATGAAAAGGTCAACAGCCGTTTGTTATAGGAGATTCCTTTTGCTCTAGATTTCAGTGTTGTTGATTCTCTGGTTTGTCATTAATTTCGATTCTCATACGTTTCGGTTTCGTTTCCTATACATGAATGTCGTTTCTTGTTATGAACGTTTGACCAGTGTGTGTATCTGTCGCTCAAGGCATTGACCAAAATTTCTGATGTTATGGAACCAAAGCCAATACTAAAGGGAACACGACTACAATCAATATGTCGATGTGTAGAAAACCATTTTGCAGTGCAGTCAATTTGTGACAGAGTTCTGAATTTTGACCTGCAGCCACACTACCAGAAACAGACCCATGGGACCGATGTGATGGACTAAAAGTCAGCCATACAGAGTTCCTATAATTTCTGTACCCCTCGTCAGGGTATCTACGATCTAAACTTAGATGCGCTATGATAAGCAGTCACCACGATCGAGACTGCTTGCTAGATTTTACCGCTATTTGACGGGGAGTGTCAAAAATGGATAAATTTAATTGATTGCGGTTAACTGTCTAGTCAGTATAGACAGGTTCACTAGTTTTTATTAAACGCTTTATGTGACAAAATGCGTAATTGAGAGAGACCAGTCGATCATGGGTATAATTGGAAAAGGTCCCTCAGGACCTTTTCCACAGTGTTTACTTTGAATATGAAGAAAATTGTACCCATGATCGACTGCTCTCTCTCAGTTACGCGTTTTGTCACATAAAGCGCTAAATAAAAACTAGTGAACCCGTCTATGTTGACTAGACAGTTCACCGCAAACAATTTAATTTATCCATTGTTGACGCTCCTTGTCAAAAAGCGTTAAATATCTAGCAAGCAGTCTCGATCGTGGCGACTTCTTATCATAGCGCATCTAAGTTAAGATCGTAGATACCCTGACGAGGGGTACAGAAATTATAGGAACTCTATATGGCTGACTTTTAGTTCATCACATCGGACCCATGGGTCTCTCTCCGGTAGTGTGGCTGCAAGTCAAAATTCAGAACTCTGTCGCAAATTGACTGCACTGCAAAATGGTTTTCTACACTGTGACATATCGACGTATTTGATTGTAATCGTGTTCTCTTTAGAATTAGCTTTGATTCTGTAACATAAGAAATTTTAGTCAATGCCTTGAGTGACAGATACACACACTGGTCAAGCGTTCATAACATGAAAAGATATTTAAATACGAAACTGAAACGTATGGGAATCGAAATTAATGACAAACCAGAGAATCAACAACACTGAAATCTGGAGCAAAAGGAAGCTCTTATATCAAACTGCTGCTGACCTTTTCATTGGTTTCTTTTTAAAGAAGCCAACTTGTTTTCTTCATATTCAAAGTAAACACTGTGGAAAAGGTCCTGAGGGACCTTTTCCAATAATTATCGGTCGCTATCAGAAAAAGCTGTACTTGATTGGACGCAGTTCGGCAGATCATTAATGAATAGCAAAAAGGGCAGTGGGTAGAAAACTGTTCCTTGAGACTCGAAGGAATATGTGCTTGAGATAACTGTGGTTGTTTCCCATCAGAACTTGCTGTGTTCAATCCGTCAAGAAACCTCTGCTCCATTTATGGGTACTTCCTCTTACGCAGTAATTTTTTAGTTTCCTCAGCAGACGATCATGAGGAACCTGATCAAAGGCCTTGGAAAAATCCAGGACGATGAGATCATGTTGAGGCCTTCGATCAGCTCCTGGGTTAATGTAAGTAGCTGTGTCTCGCAGCTCTTTCTCGCTCTGAAGCCATATTGGCAGACTGTGAGGATGTCATATTCATCTAAGTGCTTGAGAACATTGCTAGTGATCACTGATCAGGGAAACAGGTCTATAACTGCTGGCCTTTAGTTTCTCTCTTCTTGAAAATTGCAAATTTTGCATTTGCCGTTCTCCAGTCTTTTTGGTGCATATCCGGTATCCAAACTTTTCTGAAATATAGTAGTCAGATATGGTGGGCTATCACTGTCAAGTTACTTCAATACTAGATTTCAACTGATTTTGGCAATTATAGTATTTATGAGCTATTAATATTTCATTCTCAGTTGAGTTGAGCATGAAAAGGTACAAGTAGGCAAAGATCAGGAAAAGGCGCAATCAGAAAAAGATTCCCACTCCAAAAACCGAGGTGGGGAAAAAACAAAACTAAAAATCAGGTACTTATACCATGAAAACATCGCAAGCCGAAGGAGCAGCCATCCTCCCAACAGGCGGCCACCCAGTTACCTTAACTGAACTAAAATTATGAAAACACACACAAGGCGCCAACAGCATAAAACTTTTAAACACCAAGACATAAAACAAAAAGAACCACCACAGAAGTATCGCCCTGGAACGACCAGTAACACAAAGTTACTGGCGGGCTTAAACCGGCTTTACACGGCCACAACCTCATCCTCAGCTTCTGCAGTGGTTCATAACATTTAGTTAGTTCTTCGGTCCTCGTGGTGAATCTCTAACTAGTCAATGAATCATCAAAAACAAATAAATCATGATAAACATCCCGAGGAATCAAAAACCAGGACTCATAGATTGAGTAAGCTGCTCGACGATGGAGATCCCTGGGCGCCGAATAACCTCCTAGCCCTGGAGCAAAAGAAAAACACCAGTTGGACCCCGGTGGGCCAAGTAACAGACAAGAAGCACCGGCCCCAACCAACTAAAATGAATAGCTTTAAGTTGGGGCCATCATAGAGTCTGACGCCTAATCAACCGGCGTGCAATTAAAGAAGGCAGCATACTTATCAACCATGATTGGGTTAAACACTAAGCATGCAGACTGTCGCATAACATTCGTTATAACCTATACGTCTGTAACGTGTTATGATTTTTCTGAACTGAAAAGAAAAATCATTAATTCCTATAAGTTTTTTTAAATTTGTAAACCAAGTCACTATAAAATTCAGGTTCCGAAATGCCCTAACGGAAAGGCGTCTTTAACCCAGCATTATAATTGGAAATCAATTCATAGTGTCTAGGATAAAATTTATAAAAGGTTTTTCGAAGTTTATGATACCGATAGCCCTATTGGAGAAGTTTTGCCGTTAAACTTTTATTTCGAGCGTTGAAGTTTGTAACATGATTGCAGACTGTAGCAAACCTAATAAGTTGAGAAATGTATACACCATAAGAAGCACGACGAAGAACGTCACCATCCAAAAGCGGAAAATTTACTATATCAAAATCAAAGTCATCGCGCTTATCATAAATTTTAGAAGAAACAAATCCATTTGCAACAGAAAGATGTAGATCTAAAAAGGGGGCTTCGGTATCTGAGATATTGGCTTTGTTCAACAGTAGTTCAAGTGGATAAATTTGATTGACCATACCTTCAAAATAAGGGTTATCAATGTTCAAAAGGTCATCGAGGTACCTAGAAGTGGAATTAAAAGCATCAGCTTGATTTAATATCATGGTTTAGAGAATCCATGAAATCTCTTTCGTAGCAGTATAAAAACTAGAAATGCGTGTTTGTAAAACACTATGCCCCCAACTGTATGCTTGTCCCTAAACTGGCAGCTTGTATGATTCATTTATTTCATTTGAATGGAGTGAAATTTAATTTCCTGAAGAAGCTGTTCAGCTGCCTCTGTTTTGACCTCGATCCAGAAACAGAATGTACGCTTTTTCGGCAGAAGTTAGAAATGGAGTAAAAATTTCAAAATGGAGTAATTTTGTCAAAATTTGACGGAAAGTCCTCAAAAATTAATCAGGTGATCTTCTTCTCAGCCACAACCAGTAAACCAAATATGAAGGCTCTAGCTTAAATGCTTTTTGAGATATCTTGCACACAAGATTTTCAAATTTTGTTTTAAAAGGGGCATAACTCCAAAAAGGCGCATAACTTGAACATGAAAAAAAATACGGGTCAGCTATTTTTTTTCATAAGGAATTTGTATATGAAATTTCAAAACCCTAGCATTCACTGTTCAAACGTTTCAAATTTCACCGAAAAGTGGAAAAATCAATCAAAATTTAAAAATTCCGTATTTTTGTCCAAATTTGACGGAAAGTTCTCAAAAGTTAATCAGGTCATCTACTTATCAGCCCCAACCAGTATACCAAATATGAAGGCTCTGGCTTAAATATTTTTCGAGATATCTTGCACACAAGATTTTCAAATTTTGTTTTCAAAGGGAAATAACTCAGAAAAGGGGCATAACACGGACAAGAAAAAAAATACGGGTCAGCTATTTTTTCATGAGGAATACACACATGAAATTTCAAATCACTACCATGCACCATTCAAAAGTTAATAGACGTACACACGCACACACAGACAGACAGACAGACAGACAAGCCGAAAGCAATATGCCCTTCCAACTTTTTCAAAGTTGGGGCCATAATAAATCAGCTACGAGAGGAGCGCAATTTGTATCCATCGGAATTCCAACAATTTGTCTGTATAACTTGGTCCCAAATCTAATATAAATATTATCCAGGAGATAGGATAAGGCGTCGCACACATTCTGACATGACCAAAGTGTATACCGACTTTGGTCAGAGGAAGTGAAAAAAGCCTTTGCCAAATAAAGTGAACCATAGTTTTTTTAATGCCCTTTTGAAGGTCCACTCTATCAAATCCAGAAGTTTTTCTTTAATTAGATTATGTGGTAATGTTGTATACAGAGTAGGAAAATCATATGTGGACAAGCTCGTCGCACGGAACCCTCTACACTTCAATTTACTGAGCACCTCACCAGAATTTTTTATTGACCAAAACCAATTTTTATTTGAAGTTTCATACACTGTCTCACAGTATCTTATAACATGAGATTTGATAGCAGTAAGACAGGAAGTTAATAATTTAGAAAGTTCAGTGGTAGTACAAGAGCTAGAATTTGCTACAAATCTAGCTTTGTATGGTCTTTTGTGAAGCTTAGGTAACCAATACATCGTAGGAAGTTTGTCTTGGTCTTCATTGACACAAACAGAAAACTTAACAGGTAAATTAAGTGGGCATTAACTACAGACATTTCATTCATCAGTATCTGTCTCCAGATAAGCCCTGGTACCATCAAGCTGTTTTAAGGTGTTAACGTAGTGAAGCCTACAAACGACAAAAACATTGTTTGCGGCTTTGTCTGCCGGAACCCATACTTTCTATGAAATTCTTGGATGTCCTGCTTCAAATGCCTTAATGACGATTTGGGTTTAGGAGGTAAAAGATTAGTATTTTGTGAATAAAACTTTATACGTTTATCCATGATAGTGAAGATACTTCTTTTCCATTCTTTAAGAGCATTATCCTCAACACCCTCTTGTTTACACCATCGATTACCAAAATCATGCAATGCAGATGCAATCTCCTCTCTACGTTTGTCGAAATTAATGTAGGAAGGGAATCTATATTTCGGACCTTTAGAAACAATTTTGCGAATTCTAGAATCCGAAATTATTTTTAAATTTCCAGTAACTATATGTCCGGCTGGTTGATAAAAATAATTTGAATCTTTACAATCTCAAGACTTAGAAGTATTAGCAAGGATATCAAGATCAAAAACAAGTTTATTGAAATTAAAAATAGTATTTCTGATTGGTTTATTATATTTGTAACAAATAATAGGAGGTGCTGAATTTTGGAAGTACGTAGGTATAGACTGTATCACTGATTTATTCTGGAATATGCTTGGTAAATCAATAAAGTCAATTCCTTTATTAATGAAAGGAATTTTAATAAAGCTTCTAATGTGATTAGATTCGGAATCGATAAATGGACGAAGAGCATGCTGAGTATAACATCTTGTTAACCGTGCAGCGTCATACATTTGATGATTTCTATCGTAAAATCTATTAGCCTCTTTGTCCAAGGAACGTAATACAGCAATAGGTAGAGAACTAAGATAAGACGGCATTGGATGTCGACCGTGAATCCTTAGTTTAACAGCTAAATCATTAAGGGAAGTGTTCAATTTCAATGCAGCGCACCGTTTACGTTTGTCATTACCCTTTTCCCGTATACCATGAGATCTAGATTTACGTTTACGAGACTCTGAAAGTGTAAGTACATCAAAATCGGGCATTTTGGAAATATTGCCCTCATGGTAAATGTTGTCGTTAAATCCCAGTGGAAAGGGTGTTTGCAGTAATTTTATCCATTTAAGTTCAGTTTTATAACCTCGAGGCCGGGTCTACAGGCTTTTCCAGGGTGAAGCATCTGTAACAACTTATGAACTCCCTCAAAAGTTACCTTGATTTCTGGTACAGATGGGTAGGGTGTGCCATCCGGTGTGGAGATAATGTATACGGTCAAGAGCATAGTAGATCAGCTGGCTAACTGTCACTCCGCTCCACTTCGGTACCTCGTTCCACTTCCCTGACATGGTTTGGAGAGGTTTAACGAAATACCGATGGAAATATTCCGTCTAATTAGACAGAGCTGATACATTTGTGATAGCTTCTACTATAACCCTTCACGGCATGCGGTTTTTCAAGATTTCTATTTGAAGAGGGACAAAAGATCTCTGTCAGATTTATTATTCTTCTGTTGTACAACAATGTATTTTAGAGAGCTTGGATAAACGTGATTGTAAAATGTGTCAATTTTGCTTTATTTTATAGAAATATTGATATCATAAATTGGATAGCTAGTGAAACAAATGTAGTTTTCATGTAGAAACTCAAATAAATGTGAATTCAGTTACATGATGAAAAGCTCGTATTCAATATACAATTTTTACCCAGGGCAGTGACCCAGATGCGGTAGATAATTATTAAAGTTTTGTTTGAAATATTGTGTGAGCATAGCTCTGTCTCATAAGCTACTTGATACGATACATGTAGACTCATATATTGACGATCTATCTATCTATCTATCTATCTATCTATCTATCTATCTATCTATCTATCTATCTATCTATCTATCTATCTATCTATCTATCCATCCATCCATCCATCCATCCATCCATCCATCCATCCATTCATTCATTCATTCATTCATTCATTCATTCATTCATTCATTCATTCATTCATTCATCCATCTATCCATTCATTCATTCATTCATTCATTCATTCATTCATTCATTCATTCATTCATTCCCTCGACTATATCATTCCTTTCTATCATCAGTACTTTGCTTATCATTAAATTTAATGATTTTTTTCTGAGACACTAAGAATATGTGAGGTTGGAACTGTGACTACAATAATGTCAAAACACCTCACATGCATGATCATGTACATCTGTCCATGAAGATGATTTATCTTTGAATTATTATTTATTAGTCTACATACACTTTGGCCGAAACGACTCAGGACCGAATCGACTCACCCAGAAACTTTGTCGCAACGACACACCTACCAAGGACGAAACGCCCCGCTCCCAAAATTGGCTTAAATGACCCAGGCCGAAACGACTCACGCCGAAAAACCCAGGGCCGAAACGACCCGGATGATATGAAACAAATGCTTAGAAAGGAATATCATGACATATCATAGGTCAGATAATTACAACAGGCGTCTGAAGACTGTAGAAAGTAGATAAATTATGGTAAAAGCTAGTATTTAAGCTTATAAAAAGCCATTAATAAGCAATTTAGAGCTTATCAAAGTGATGTTGTTAAGTATGGAGTGCCGTTTTACAATTTATTCCCTATTTATGGATATCCATAATTCATTTTTGGATATCCAAAATTCATTTTTGGATATCCAAAATTCATTTTTGGATATCCATAATTCATTTTTGTATATCCATAATTCATTTTTGGATATCCTAAAATCGATTTATGGATATCCTTAATTCGGCTGAATATTGGATATCCATAAATTGGTTTTAGGATATCCTAAAATCGAATTATTGATATCCTAAAATACAATCCTGTTTTTGGATATCCATAATTCGGTTTATTGATATCCTAAAATCGGGCTAATATTGGATATCCATAATTCGATTTATGGGTATCCATAATTCATTTATCCTTAAATCACAAAAAATGATGTACGTGCCTAAGGAATATTTTTAAAAATGAATAATGGATATCCTAAAATCGATTTATGGATATCCTTAAATCAGATCATTTAATGATATCCTAAAACAGAATTATGGATATCCAAAAATCGAATTATGGATATCCTTAATTCAAGATTATTTTTGGATATCCTAAAATACATTTAAGGATATCCTTAAATAAGCTGATTTTAGGATATCCATAATTCGAGTTTTGGATATATCCAAAAATCGAATTATGGATATCCATAATACATCGTGAGCTTTGGATATCCAAAAATGTATTTTTGGATATCCATGATTCAATTAAGGATATCCATAATTCATTTAAGGATTTCCATAATTCATTTTTGGATTCCATAATTCTTTTATGGATATCCATTATTCATTTTAGGATATCCAAAAATATTAATGGATATCCTTATTTATTTTAGGATATCCATAAATGAATTAAGGATATCCATAAATGAATTATGGATATCCTAAAATAAATTATGGATATCCAAAAATAGGGAATAAAGAGTAAAACGGCACCCCATTGTTAAGAAATTACGGACTTTGCAAACCACCAACCCGAAGGCATTTTGGTCAATTATTAATAGAAGTTGTGATTCGAAAAAAATCATATATGATATTTCAACTGAAACCTTTTATGGTCATTTTAAAGGTTTAAATCAAGAGTATGATTCTGAATACCCAGATATTTCTGTGGAGCAAGTCTCTGAATTCAATACAGAGTTAAACAGAGAAATTTCTGAATCTGAAATTAAGCAAGCAATTAAGAGTCTCAAAAATAACAAAGCGTGTGCTGACGACTCCATACGCCATACGCAATAATTTATAAAAACTTCTGAGTCTTATTTTATGCCAATTTATACGAGACTGTTTAACATTGTGCTGGATACTGGACATGTTCCTGAAGTATGGACTAAGGGCTTTATTGTGCCGATTTATAAGAATAAAGGCAGTAGAGATAATCCAGATAACAATAGGGGGGTCACTATTTTGAGTTGTATGGGCAAGTTATTTACAACTATCTTGAATACACGAGTAAATGTGTTTCTAGAATCTTATGGCATTTTAGGGGAAGAGCAAGCAGGTTTTAGGAAAACTTATGGTACAAATGATCACATGTTTAATTTAAAATGTTTAATTGACTTGTTCTTGTTCAGAAAGAACAAATTGTTTTGTGCATTAATTTATAGATTACAAAAAAGGCTTTTGATTCTGTTGATAGAGCAGCTTTATGGCATAAACTATTAAAGAATTCAATAGATGGTAAGATTTTTGTACTTATTAGAAATATGTACGCACAAGCTAAGTCTTGCATTAAGGTCAATGGGTGTAATTCTGAATTTTTCATGAGCAGTGTCAGTTTACGTCAACGTGAAAATTTGTCACCAATTATTTAATGATTTAAATGAGTTTTTGTCTCATGCCCACCAAACTCTTGATACTCAAGAAGTTGAGGTTTATATGAAGTTGTATATGTAATTATGTATATGCTTTTATATGCCGACGATACTGTAATACTTGCTGAGTCTGCTGATGAGTTACAAGCTGCATTAAATGCAATGTATTTTATACTGTAAAACTTGGAATTTAGCTTTTAATTCTACTAAAACTAAAATAGTTGTCTTTAATAAGTCTAATTTTCAAGATAGACAATAGTAAGGCATTAGATGTCGAAACTGATTTCAGTTATCTTGGTTTGACGATCGATCAAAAAGGTAAATTTTTCAAGGCTAGGGCTAAATTGATTGAGCAAGCTAAACGAGCCTCCTTTGCTGTAATTAATCAGGAAATAAAAAAAAATAACTTGCCTGTTGATATACAGTTAAAATTGTTTGATCATATGATTGCATCAATTCTTCTGTATGGCTCGGAGATATGGGGATATGAAAAATTGATTGAGCAAGCTAAACGAGCCTCCTTTGCTGTAATTAATCAGGAAATAAAAAAAAATAACTTGCCTGTTGATATACAGTTAAAATTGTTTGATCATATGATTGCATCAATTCTTCTGTATGGCTCGGAGATATGGGGATATGAAAATTGCGAAATGATCGAATCGTTTCCCTTCAAGTACTGTAAACAGTTGCTGCATCTGAAGGCAAGTACACCTAAACTTATGGTTTATGGTGAATTGGATAGATACCCAATGCAACTCGACATTAAAAGTAGAATGGTTAGTTTTTGGTCAAAAATTTTATGTGGAAAAAAGATAAATTAGCTTTCACTTTATATACGGTTCTTTTTCAGTTAGACTCATGTGGAGAGTATCATTCTTAGTGGTTAGATACGTTCAAACTACATTAAGAAATGTAGGGATTGGCGAGTTTTGGGATAATCAGTTTAACTATGTTAAAATGAATAATCTAAAAGAAATGGTTGATAAAGGCCTAAGAGAGGTCTATATCCAGAATTGGCGTGATCATATTGATAAAATGAGCAAACGTCTAAATTATCGTTTATATAAAACTGAGTACCAGTTTGAAAATTACTTGTCGAAGTTGCCTCTGAACTTAGCTATTTGTTTATTAGATTTAGATGTATGAATCATAGATTACCTATTGAGTATGGGAGGTTTTCTAGATTAGAAAGGGCAAGAAGGAAATGTAAGTTATGTAGATATGTGGAACTGGGGAACGAGTTTCATTATATGTTTGTGTTCTTACTTTAAGAGACAACGCAAAAAATGTATTCCTATGTAGTATTTAAAAATCCTAACGTACGTGGGTTGGGATTTATGTTCGTAGACTTTCTTTGTAAAAGATCAGATGTCTGTCACACGGAAATTAAAATGCTATAATCTGAAAATACATTCTTTTATCTATCGTATAAGGTATAAAGCATTGTTCTACTCAAAATGGTATTCGCACACCAATGAATTGTAACGAACAGCCGAGCCAAGCCACAGAAACCCCGTCGGTGGAAAAGCATGCTCATCCACCAAGGGTGGTTTACTGCGCTATATACCTAACACTTACTCTAATCACAAAGTTTCGAGTTTCTAATTTGCATATTACTACTAGCTAATATGCCGCTAATACGTTGCACCAACGTATTCTACAAGGGAGACTATCCCGTTACATTACTTCCCCCTCCGAGAAGACTCGCCCCGAGTCTTGGCCTTGGGACTACATGGGTAAGGCAACTCCGTTCTGGCAGTTGTCATCATCCCACCGCTGCCACCAAATGTAACGAACAGCCGAGCCAAGCCACAGAAACCCCGTCGGTGGAAAAGCATGCTCATCCACCAAGGGTGGTTTACTGCGCTATCTATATACCTAACACTTACTCTAATCACAAAGTTTCGAGTTTCTAATTTGCATATTACTACCAGCTAATATGCCGCTAATACGTTGCACCAACGTATTCTACAAGGGAGACTATCCCGTTACAGAATTAAACACAATGACCTTTCATCACCCGGGGCACGTCGTGGAAATTCTGACGTCAAAACTTCGTCAAATTTCAATAAGTGTCAGCATTAAAATGCCGTGTTTGGAACCCAAATAACAAGCCATACCTTTACTTATTTGCAAGATTTCCTTTAGGGATTTCTTAATTATTATTGTGGAAATACTGCGATCATCAGATATAGTTCTTATACATAACTTTCTATGCGTATCATGCATATCAGTGTTTTAAATCAAGAATGTTTGCCATAGCATTTGAAGACTAATTGTCGACAAGTGCATTTCTCATCGTTAAAATCTGAAATCTCACATACCATTTAAATACCACTGCACGATCTGTTCCACAACTGTACAACAAATCCGTATTATTTTGAGTGTGTTTCTGTGGGTATTTTGGCTAATCGAACATAACATTTGATCATTGTTGTTGTTTCGACGTCGCCTGTTAACGCCATTTTTTTCTTTTCCAAGCAGCGCGACTGGCCATACATTTTCTCCAATAACAAACCAAGTCGTCAACATAGTGTTTAAAAATTTAAACTGAGATAACAACATAATGCTACAATGCCTTAAACTGATTAAGCTCAAGTTTTGGTTTACAATATGATAATAATTGGTGTGTTCTTCAACGCCACATAACTTCAGCATTGTTAAAAATACGACGTGTCCCGGGATGCGATGGAGACCATTTTATGAGCACTGCATAAGATGTCTTGAAAAATATTATAAACACGAAACAAGGAGACTTTATTTATAATAATGCATGAAATATTGGATAAATGCTGTAATATTCAATCAGTAGCCAAAGTCTACGAGCTTAAATCCCAACCCTCGTACTTAGTATCAAGAACAGCGATGGCAACGACACGTTCTGTTTGTGCCGTACCTACAGACTTACTGCTTTCTTCACACGAGCTTTCTGATGCTTGTGTCGATGTACATATTTGTTGCTTAAGCTTTTGTCGGTTTTAATGCACAATTCATCGTCAATGTCAACAACGCGGATTGTGTTATTTGCAGAGAGTATATAATCGTTTTACCGCTACTTTTTCCCTTTGACAGTTCAGTGAAGTAGATAATTATTTTTCACAATGCGTACTGTACGCATCAAAATGAATGTAGAGTGCGTACCGACAATACAACAGTGTACATGTTTTCTTAGGATTCTTATTCTAACCTCTCATCCAGAATCAAACTTATAGATCTATGGGAAAAATGATACACTGGGATG
This sequence comes from Rugalucina vietnamica, assembly GCA_964017185.1. Lineage (NCBI taxonomy): Eukaryota > Metazoa > Mollusca > Bivalvia > Lucinida > Lucinidae > Rugalucina > Rugalucina vietnamica. The sequence goes on from OZ024876.1 coordinate 33,373,212, forward strand.
GCCGTGGAACATAGATTCTGATTTTTCATGCACACAGCGCGAAAATCGTCGCATACATACGCAGTACGCATCGTTATCTATTTCGCTGGGACTGGACTGCTGTAGAGCACATCTGCCTTCGGCAAGGCTCGAACTATAATAGAACCTGGATTGACGGTATTCTTCCGCGGTGTCACGTAGTCCGCGTTGGCAAGTCGTGATTGACTAAAATAACGTCACAGAAGTTCGTGCAGTACAAGGTTTCACTAAATGGGGAAAATAAACGCATGTAGGATCATAATAATAGAATTAAAAATATGTCCAGTATATACCTAAAATGAAAATAAATGAAAAGAAATCCTATTTTCATCAATATATATTAAATTTCCTGCAATAAAGCCGGGATTTATTCTCACCCAAGTGTTTTTTTAATATGAGAATACATCACTGTCAACAGTAGGAAACCTTATCATTTGTTATTTTTTACCTGTGGAAGCCATCACTTAGCAGGGAAATACAATAACACCTACTTGCGAAAACCATGACATGAAAACAGGAAAACAGCCTTTTTAAGAACAATCAAAGCTTTGGATTTAGTAGTTTGTGTTCCTGGGCATATGTATATAACGTAGAACTTAGGACTGGGTCCTAATAAAAGAAAATTACAGCGAATTTACTTGCAGCGTCTACTTCTTGTTTTCCTTTATTATGTCTTGTAAAACGGTAAATCGGTAGAAATGCATATGGAATATGATAATAGTAAGGGCGAGATTGTTCAAGTAATCTTAAAGGGGCAGATCTTCCAGAATTAAGAGACAAGCCATATTTTATTCTCAGAATCGCCTTCTAATTGTCATTTTACGCACGGAATCTTCAACATTTCTAGTAGTAAACCATAGCAGCAGCTTGCGAATACAAGGTGTCGATATGAACAGGTTGTATGTAGTGTAAATGAAGACAGTGATTCAGAAAGATGTTAATCTATTTTCACTGATAAATTCTCTTGATATGAATGCAAAAAGAGATAAATTCAGAAAAGCAACTAATAAAATGTAACAAGATATACTAATCAGATTTTGTTACGGTATGGACTGTTACGACGGTTTGGATTTTTCTTATTTATATTGATGCTTGTTTTCTTAGACAGCAATATAGACCAGTGTCCACTCAATGTATGACAAAAACATAATATTTTGGAAACTTTAACAATTAGACTTCTGGCTGAAAAAGGTCCTGCTCCCCCCACCCCTAGGGAATTTGGCAGACATAGTCTATCTTAAAGAGCAGTCTTTTCTGATTCAAATGAGAGATGTTTGCACTTTGTACGCCGGGGCGTAACGGTGTAACAGCTATTTAAAAATAACAACTGTTACCTGCTTATTATATTTGCAGTATTCTTTGATTGGGAATGAATAATAGGTTGTTTTACCATAATTTTACCATTTGTCTGCAAGATTCTTCAAGGAAAATATGTGGGATGCATAATTTTATCATGTTGACATATATGGGTCTCTATCTGTATAACGTATGTAACGTATGTAACAAAAATATGCGAATTTACATTTATAAACCAATAAGGTTTTCAGTAATAGTTTCTGTGGAGTACAAATCTGCAAACACCAATGTGCAAGGTGAGAATGTCATGTTTGTGTTATTTGCATTCAAATGAGAGATGTTTGCACTTTGTACGCCGGGGCGTAACGGTGTAACAGCCGTTTAAAAATAACAACTGTTACCAGCTTATTATATTTGCAGTATTCTTTGAATGGGATTGAACAATAGGTTGTTTTACCATAATTCTACCATTTGTCTACAAGATTCTTCAAGGGCAATATGTGATAGATAATTTTATCAGGTTGACATAGATGGTTCTCTATTTGTATAACGTATGTAACAAAAATATGTGAATTAACATTTATAAACAAATATGGGTTTCTGTAATAGTTTCTGTGGATTTCAAAGCTGCAAACACCAATGTGCAAGGTAAGAATGACATGCTTGTGTTATTTTCATTTGCTAGATGTGCCTCAGTTGTAACGGTGTAACGCCAAGTTGTTTATATTTAGATTTCATGTAATGTTACAGTGCTACCAATACCGCATGGGGTAGATTTGGCCTACAAAACTGATCATATATACGTTATGACTTATCGTAGACCACTGAACTTGATTTCATTTTAAAGCTTCTTCACTATAGCCGTTTCATCTTAAGGTAAGTTATGCATATCATCTTATTTGCATATTTGTGAATTTTAATTTAAACATTAAAATGGCCAAAAAATCATTAAAAACCCATAAAAAACGTCTTTCAGACCCAAGCTATCATCGTTGCATATAGTTTATACACCAGTGATACCATTTGACAATTTTACAGATGTTTTGGGTCTATTTGAAAATTATCTCATTTGCATATTTATCAATATTGATATAAAAAAAGTTTGGAAAATCACGGAAAAATAGCATTTATACTTACATATTACTAGTGTCTGGCATGTCAATAGGCCTAGAATGATAAAAGTGGTAGCAGCTTGATGCTTTGGGCTATGCAATTTGTCTTCTAGTCTGATAAATGAATAAACTTATTTTAAGTTTAATGAATACCTTGTATTAATGAAATTTTTACAGACTGGAGAAGAATCACGGAAAATAAGAGGGTATACCTTACAAAATGGCTTGTGTCTAGCTTACTAATAGCACTACTGTGCTGAATCTGGTATCAAATGATTGCTATGACAATTAATTATAACACTGTAAAAAACCTGATATATAAACCTTCTTATCTGATAAAGGTCACTAATATTAGAATTAAACTTCATAAATAAGAGAAAATAAGAGAAAAATGAAGAGATAAACCAACAAAATCACTTATATCCCGGCTGCTCATTGCCTTAGAGGGTTTAATTGGTATCAGATATTTGCTTGGACAATGCACCATTTCCCAGAGCTCTTATACACAAATCATATCAGATTTACTTTCATGGGTATTCATAAAACGTTGATAAAAATTGTATATAGCAAACAATTAAGGGTGTCCAGCAACAGGGACGCGTGTATCTTTGCTTTAGTCTCATATGTTTTGTGGTATGTATACATGACAACATGACGATTCATATATTTTGTGATAACATGACAACAATTCATTATTGAAGTGACAAAATAGTAACATTTGATGCCATTTTGACTACTCAACAGCTATTGATAGTGGAGATATAAGTGATTTTGTTGGTATACCCCTTCGCGTTTCTGCAAATTTTCTCTATTTCTGAAGTTCTTGTTGCAATTCATGAAACAAACATTCATATGATTTATTCATAACATCATATGGTTAAAGAACATTGTCTTAGCAACCGGTCGATACCAATTTCAGCTGTCTAGGACTTCCAGTAGCCAAGATTCATCTGGTATAATAGGCACCCCGCCTCAATTCTTCTGCGTTTAATCGCCAACATCTAATTTATCCATTATATTTATTAATGCTCATCAAATGACATTTTATTATAGAAGGATGATAGAAAATTGCCCTTGCCATTTTCAGCTCATTCAGACTTTAGCTTGCTGAAAAACCATAATCATTTTGTAGGTATACCTGCTTATCTGTTATGTATTTTCTCTAACTTCTAAAGTTTTCATTAATATTCATAAAACTGAAATTCAGATGATGTATTTAGAGGACTGAGGGCATTAGTCCATTGCCGTCCCATTTATTTGATACCACTTTCAGCATTCTAGGTCTATTAACAGTTCAAGTACAAACGATTTGGTAGTAATACCCTAATTTTTCTGCATTTTTAAGAGATTTCTAAACGTTTAAAAATAATATTTATGGGGTCCAAAGACATGATTAGCAGAACTGAATTAGATTTCTAGTTTTGTTTTACACCAAAATTTAAATTATTCATAGGGAAACGTGAAGTGTTGACACTATTTTTGAAATAGCATCATATATATCTATTGTAGACCACGTCATTCTTTATTCATACATATATGTTACATACATTACATTCCCCATTAAGATGTCTGAGCCGAGATACTTGGTGACACCCACTCAGAACTATAGTTCTCCATAGGCATGAAATATAAGCAAATAATTATCAACATTAGATACAGCCATTAGAAACGATTATTTACATGTTTTACGTAATTAGCAATACAATTTGGCTTATGAAACTGCGGGTAGGGTTGCTAAATAACCCATTTAGTATAATATATACAGTACAGGATTTTTCCGTCTCCTCCATTGAACATGGTAATGTAAAAATCACATATATTTGAAAAAAAGCTGGAATGCGTAACTAAAAAAAAACAAACGATGTCACTCACAATGCTAATTTTGAAAGGGTTATTTTAATATATGTTACAGACATTACACTGTAGGTGTCATATTATTGCTCAAGCAACTTTAGTGTTGAGAATGGACATGTTTCTTGTAGACTATATGAATTGGGTGAATGGAATAATAAAAATCTTATTTTTCTGACGCTAAAATTGCCATATCATTATTTTCGAAACATATTATGGTAGCATATGTAACATACTGTAACAGACACATGCTCCAATGTACATAAAGCAAACATCTCTTATTGGAGCAAACTTGAATTGTCATTTAAGATATATATTTGCAAAATATCTAATGGAATAGAGAATTAGACTGACCTGTACTGGCATTCCTGCTATGTACAATGCCCTTCGTTATTCATTACATGTATGTTACATATATTACATTCTGGATCAAAATCTTTGATCCAAGATACTTGGTTACAGATCCTCAGAGCCATGGTTCATGGTAAAATAAGCAAGGAACTATGATATATATCCAACAGTTTTAAGTATTTTACATACTTCACATTCGTTGCAATAGAAAATTTCGCATTGAAACTGGGGGTAGGGCTACTAAATACTTCATTAAAGGCAATATATACATGATAGGAAAACAAACCTTGTTTTTTCTATCTGCCAATTGAACATGCTGATGGAAATAATTATCATATCTTTGGAAAAATGAATAGTGCACCAGTATAAGTAAATGATATCACTCAAAAGTGGTATTTTCAAAGGGTATCTTAAATTTCGTTACGTATGTTACAGTAAGTGTGAGTCAAATTTCTGTCCAAACGATTTTAATATGTAGTATAGACATACAGCAAGCAGATAGTATGAAAAAGTTGAGTAAAATGATAAATTATTGTCATTTTTCTGTAGCTGAAAACACCATATCATAATTTCTTAATTTTGTTTAGGTAACATATGTAACAGGCTGTTACAGGATAACGCCCCAACGCTCAGGGTGCAAACATCTCTTATTCTACTCAGCTTGAATTGTTCTTTAAGATAGGGTATGTCTGCAAAATTCCCTAGGGGGGGGGGGGGCGGAGCAATCGACCCTCTGGCTAGCAGCCTAAATGGATTATGTCTAATGAGGTACATGACTTAATATTTAAACCCTTTCCTATTCTCAAAATCTGACACGGTATGGACCAGCTCTAGTACTGAACAAATATTTACGGTTTGGACATTTTAGAATTTATATGTCATTGAAGGCTTGTCTTTTTGACCGCAATACAAGTAAGTGTGACTGAATGATATTACAAGTTTTTAATATTGTGGTATTGAGTAAAGTGTTTTAGATTTTCAGATACAGTTTATCATTCATTCTATACGGTATAGACCAGCATGTTACGTTGTGGCCATAACACATTTTGTAAGAAATAATTTTTCTCAATCATCAGCACTGTAAGGTTAGATCCCAAGTTCGTCAGACTCATCCCGGTTTATTAAGCCGGGATGAACTGGGGAGCTAAGCGGGACATTAGCTTATTATCCAACACATGGGCCTTCGCATGAGAAAACCAACAATTTGGGCTTCCGACCAGGTCCGACACAAATCGGTCTGTATGTACAGACACAGGAGCAGGCTACAAGCTTGAAATTTCGGATTTAAGAAGAAGAGGGATTGTACTATCCGTGTAGAGTAAACAAAGGCGCTGTTCAGCTGTGCAGTTAGTTTTCGCATAAGCAAATTGTTGGTTTTTGCAGCGGCTCACCGTCGGATGATGATTTCCTGCCTCATAACAAGATGTAGCACAACGCAAATCTATCAAAATCATGATACTCATTCGACACAAGTATAGGGACTTGATGCTTCTTCCAAAACATGTTAACACATTAAACACGGCCTTACAGGCTCTAGTCCGTTGTTGGACATACTATTTATTCTCAGTGTTCAAAATATGAATAACCGCGGCAATCGCTTAGAGATGTCTCTTTCCGAAAAAGGAAGGCATACCCGTATATATCAAGCACGCCACCACCGTGGGGAACACAACTCTACGCACTTTATACACAGGCCACACGTTTTGAATATCACTAAGTTATATTAGGGGATCTTCTATCCAAAATATACAAACGTCACGCACGTGATGACTAGCACTAGTCCATTGTAGAGATGGTCGATTATAAATGCTACCAGTGCCCTCTGACTGAACATGCAGTGTGGTACATCGACCAGCATACAGATCCCGTGCAGAGCTAGACCAACCTTTACTGCTTTATCCAACGTCTTCATACCCAGGTAGGGACTGCAACCAAAACAAGATATACATGTGTTTTAAAAAGCCTTAAAACTATTCGCAGCTTAGAAACATACGACCACAGGCACTCGACGATTCGATCGGGTTGTTTTCAGTTTCGCCCGCTCTGACAGCAAGCCGTTATTACAAAACCATAAAGGGTTTATTTGTAAAGAGCGGATAGATCGGGTCTTAGAACGGAGGCCATCCCTGGGGTTTTGTGAATTTGGTCAGCTAGGGAGAAGAGCCATTTATTTTCAGGGAAATGGGGAGAACAAGAAAATATTTTAAGGGAGTTTGGAAGCAAGCAAAAACTTCTGGGCTTTTATGGAACAAGGGGCTGAGGAAAAACATTTTAGGGAGCCGCGGAGAAAGGTCATCTTCGGAACTGGTGAAAATGCATAAAGAATCCGATCCAGTCGTCGAGCGGCTGTGCTTTAAGTTGGAAGATCGAGCCGTGTTCCACCAAAAGTCAATTGGGCATACGGGGGCAAATTGAAAAGTAAGCATAGCGTGTAAATGGTGACCCTAGGTTCTTTGTTACATTTATTAAGGCCAACATGCAGGTTTCATTGAGACGACAACGAATATTGGGTAATCTATAGCACAGCTGATAAACACGTGGTATGGAATGGGTGACGCACAATGCAATTCCGCCCGAAGTTGAGATGAAAAATTCGAGTTTTGTCCTACACCATTTACTCTTTTGACTGATCAAGGCGCAGTCAATGCAGAAATTGAACATTTATTGAATGAAATATTGTCACATAAGAAATCCAGGTTATTTCGTTTTCGCAAACACTTCCGCCCCATGAACATATTGTGCTTCCAACACAATAACATTGAAGTGTTTGCGAAAACAAAGCAAGTAGCCCAGGGGCAACGATCGCTCACCTGAAAGTCAACAAGTACAGTCAATGGAGTGGACAAAGCGTTTTTTTTTTTTTTTTTTTTTTTTTTTTTATTTTTTTTTTATTTTTTTTTAAATCTGATCAAAATTGAAGATGCTTGAGTGGCCACAACACTAAAAATTGATTTTTCAAACATTCAAGGGCAGCTAACTCCGCAGTCCACCAGGGTCGAATCTGGCTCAAATTCGAACTCATCCAAGATGTCATGGTTATCCTTTGTTTCTTCCAAGAATGAAGAAGATCCGATCAAAATTGAAGGTGCTAGGGTGGCCACAATACAAAATATTGATTTTTCAAACACTAAAGGGCAGCTAACTCCGCAGTCAGAGGTCAGATCTGGCCGAAATTCGAAGTCATCCTAGATACTGTAGTTATTCTTGTTACCTGCAAGAATGAAGATCCACTGAAAAACAAAGATGCTAGTGTGGCCACAACACAAAACATTGATTTTTCAAACACTCAAGGGCAGATAACTCCGCAGTCAGATGTCAGATCTGGTAGAAATTTGAACTCATCCAAGATATTGTAGTTATCCTTGTTACCTGCAAGAATGACGAAGATCCACTGAAAAACAAAGATGCTAGAGTGGCCACAACACAAAATATTGAGTTTTCAAACACTCAAGGGCAGATAACTCCGCAGTCAGAGGTCGGATCTGGTCGAAGTTCGAACTCATCCGAGATGTTATGGATGTCCTTGTTACTTCCAAGAATAAAGAAGATCCGAATAAAAATAAAGGCGCAAGAGTGGCCACAACACTAAATATTGATTTTTCACACAGTCAAGGGCAGATAACTCTGCAATCAAGGGTCGGATCTGGCTGAAATTCGAACTCATCCGAGATGTTATGGCTATCCTTGTTACTTCCAAGTATGAAGAAGATTCGATCAAAATTGAAAGCGCTAGAGTGGCCACAACACAAAATATTGATTTTTCAAACACTCAAGGGCAGATAACTCCGTGGTCAGATGTCGGATCTGGTCAAAATTCGAATTCATCCGAGATGTTACAAATGTCCTTGTTACTTCCAAGAATAAAGAAGATCCAAATAAAAATGAAGGCGCTAGAGTGGCCACAACACTAGATATTGATTTTTCACACAGTCAAGGGCAGATAACTCTGCAGTCAAGGGTTGAATCTGGCTGAAATTCGAACTCATCCGAGATGTTATGGCTATCCTTGTTACTTTCAAGTATGAAGAAGATCCGATCAAAATTGAAGGCGCTAGAGTGGCCACAACACAAAATAATGATTTTTCAAACACTCAAGGGCAGCTAACTCCACAGTCAGACGTCGGATCTGGCTGAAATTCAAACCCATCCGAGATATTATGGTTGTCCTTGTAACCTGCAAGAATGAAGAAGATCCAATGAAAAATGAAGGTGCTAGAGTGGCCACAACATTTTCCCATTATAAGTCTATGGGGATTTTTCCAGACGCTCAAGGGCAGCTAACTCCGCAATCTGAGGTCGAACCTGGCCGAAATTCGAACTCATCCGAGATGTTATGGTTGTCCTTGTTATTCCCAAGAATGAAGAAGATCCAATCAAAAATGAAGTTGCTAGAGTGACCACAACATTTTTCCCATTATAACTCAATGGGAGCTATCTGTTGCCATGGAAACCAGAGTTCTGATCCGACCTGGCCCAAAACCTAATGCAACCTTTCCCCCTCCTCAATGATGCTTCAGATAAAATTTGATTGCGATTGGCCTTGTTGTCGTAGAGATATTCAAGATTGAAAGTGTGAACGCACGGACGCACGGACGGACGCCGGCTCCAATACCATACTATAAGCTCACCTTGTGAGCCTTCGGCTCAGGTGAGCTAATATCCGGGATTTCTTACATTATTTTCTTTCAATTAATGTTCAATTTCTGCATGGACTGCACCCGTCTGTTTTTCAGCAGAGTATAAGCTATAGGAGACAACTCGAATATCTAACCTCAACTTCTGTCTCAATTCCGATCATTTATCGGTTTGTATGTAAACAATACCACGTGACTGTCAGTAGTGTATAGCTAATGTAAGTTCTTACCCAAGTATAAATTGTACTATCAACACCAGGGCTAGTTGCGACAGAAGACAGAACAACATTGATATGTGAAATGTCTGAGCCTGTAGCTGGTTAATCTGTTCCTCGGTCTTGCCTCGGAATGTTGCCCTCATCCAGGGTCGACCCAGTATAGCCCTGGAGTACAGTATCGCCCCGACTAGCTGGGCACTGACCATGCCCACCACAGCGCCCCACACCATAGTTACTCAATAACCAACCTTGATGACAAAGATAAAGCAATTTAGTAATTGACTTAGCATTACATATTCTACATAGCTCTATGTTAATTTCATTTATGTACAGAAAGAAAAAAAAAAAAAATAAAAAAAATAAAAATAAAAAAAATAAAACAAAACAAAACAACAACATGTAATCACTTGATCCATCAACATATTCAAGAGAGATATAGACTTACATGTATAAAACTTTAACCAAAAACTTTAACACAAAATTTATCAAAGTCCGTGACCTTGACCTAAAGGTCACCCAGGTGGGTCGTGATGATACAGCATAAAACTTCAGACTAATATCTACCAACATGTAAAGTATCAACTTGATCCATCAACATGCTTAAGAGATATAGACTTACATGTATAAAACCTTTACCAAAACCTTTAACACAAAATTTATCAAAGTCCGTGACCTTGATCTCAAGGTCACCAAGATGGGTCATGATGGTACTGCATAAAACTTCAGACCAATATCTACCAACATGCAAAGTATCAACTTGATCCATCTACATATCCAAGAGGTACAGGTACCCTTTTCCCGTATACCATGAGATCTAGATTTACGTTTACGAGACTCTGAAAGTGTAAGTACATCAAAATCGGGCATTTTGGAAATATTGCCCTCATGGTAAATGTTGTCGTTAAATCCCAGTGGAAAGGGTGTTTGCAGTAATTTTATCCATTTAAGTTCTTTTATGGATATCCATAATTCATTTTAGGATATCCAAAAATATTAATGGATATCCTTATTTATTTTAGGATATCCATAAATGAATTAAGGATATCCATAAATGAATTATGGATATCCTAAAATAAATTATGGATATCCAAAAATAGGGAATAAATAGTAAAACGGCACCCCATTGTTAAGAAATTACGGACTTTGCAAACCACCAACCCGAAGGCATTTTGGTCAATTATTAATAGAAGTTGTGATTCGAAAAAAATCATATATGATATTTCAACTGCACGCAGTCCAATCTATAGTTCGATAATGAGCGGGTGGGAAAAGAATACACCCATTTTAGAGACGGTACTTGCATTTTTACGACAAAAATGTCGTTTTTAAACCCATTCTCTGCTATTTTTGATCCAAACGATAGCGCATACAAACGGTTATATCACACTGCACGTTCTGGTATAAAAATTATGTCGCAGTCATGTCTCGTGCAGCACGCAAATACGCGCCAGTATAAATCAGCCCATTAAAATTGTGGGTTTGAAATCAGACTACGTCATTATTTTGGCCAGATTGTTTTCCGGTATTTTGCAATCACATGTGAAGAGGTAAGTGCTATTTGGACTACGTATTATTGTATACTTTAAATTACTATTTTTGTTTAAAGCCCCACACTTTTGAAAATATGTTGATATAAATCAATTACGTCGTCTCCTACGATGGAGGGGTTGAGTATACGTATACTTTTACGGAGGGGCATTCTTGTTTCATGAATGTTATTTTGATGTGGCTATGGGTTTTCGTCCAAGTCAACAGGTTTTTCAGTCATGTCGGGACGAAACCACTGATTCCTTGATGCTACACAGTTTCATGGAGGAGATTAAAGTGTCTTGTGTATGGGCACAGCACGGCGAAGGTAGGTATCGAACCCATTATTTCTCGATCCTGACCCCTGAGCTCTAAATATAAGGCACCCCACTCCCCAGATGCATGTTAAATTCAATGTGAAACGCATAAACACTAACTAAGGATTATCCTTTCTCATTGTAAAAACAACAACAAAGGTTCTGATAAAATCATTTGAACTTAGATCAGGAAAGTAAATTTCACTCCGCTCCGCTTCGGTATCTCGTTCTACTACTGTGTGAGGTTCGGGTAATTACGAAACAGCGACGGGAAATAATGAATGAGAAGATCTTGTAGCAATTTGGCATATTTCAGAAATGTGGCATCTTCGTTCGTTTAAATTTTATTATATTATTTTTGGCCGGGGCGGGTGGGGGCAAATCTACAATCAATAGGCAAATCTACAATTTTGTTAAATCCGATATTTAAACCTCTAGGCTGATTGTGTGACTGTAAAGGTCGGTTTTTATCGGATATGATCGGAAACAAAATTGTTGGTTTTCACATGCAAAGGCTCAGAGCATATCATTACCAAAACTTGCCCATGCAATATACAGATAATTTTTTTCAGGTGTAAAAATTGAAGAAAAAATCCGTAGAAAAAAAATCTTTATAATATATTTGCTAAAACATTGATTGTCGGTACACGTACAACCGCCTCGCCGAGGCGGTTTTAAGGAGTACCCACAATGTATGTTTGGGATCAAATATTGAAGAAAAATAGGTATAACCCTGTAATCCCCAATTTACGAGTACCCACAATCTATGTTTTGGATCAAATGAAAGAATAATAGGTATGCCACTGTAGTCCCCAATTTTACTGTATAAAATTGGGGTTCAATGGAGTGAACAATTCATAGACATGTTTTCCTGATGGCTTGACTGTTGCTATGAGATCGATCACGTGACAATTTACGTAAATCACTTAAAAGGATGTACATGAAGATTTCTGTCATTGAGCAAAACGTTCAGACAATAGAGTCTGTATACACTTTTAAAGTTTTAAAATCCACATAAAATCCAGGCAATGTGGGTCAAATTTGTGGTTATATCCCAAGGCCCGGACCTGAACGATGACAATAATGAGAATCAACATCTGAAAGTTGTTCTTATGACAAACAATATATTCGAGAGAGGCTTAGTAATTTGCATGTACGTGCACTAAAGTAAGCCCGCGGCACATCCCCGAAACATCAGAAGACTGAAGTTAAGATCCTGACACGTAGGCCTCGTTTTCCCCGGTAGATACAAATGACTAGTGCGTAATAAATTACTGCAAAAATAGGTAAATGTGTATTTTGAGCTGTAATAGTCTGTTTTAAGTTCAGCAATGTGTGTTCTTTTATACCAATGCCATAATATACATAATTCATCAGGAAAACATGTCCGTAATATGAATAACACATTGTTTCTCGCTTGTATATAGTAAAAATGGGGTATGCAGGGGTTAACCTATTTTTCTAATGTTTGGTCTAAAACATAGATTGTGGGTACTCGTTAGAACAGCCCCAGAGACGATCTATGTTTTGAGGAAAGTATTAAAAATATCAATTTTTCCTGGTGAAATTTTCAATTTTTACATGTCAAAAAATGTCTGCGTATTGCACGGGCAAGTTTTCGCACATGCATTTGAAGTTATAACCATAAATCATTAAAATATGCCCTTATATTTTCAGCATGGGCCATGAAATATACACTGACTGTAGGTGAAATCGACAAAATGAAATAAAAATTCAATTAAACTAGTATGTCACTGGCATGCGAATTTCAAGCGACTGTTTGCCAATTTTGTCGCGGGCTTTCGCACGTATGATATTCGTGCGAGTGTCGCACAAGTATCTTGAAAATTTTCATGTGTCGCGAACTGGTCGCGAAGTTTTTAAACAGGTTTAAAAAATTTATGCAAATGTTTTCGTCAAAATATTTCGCAAGACTGTCGCGCGACTGTCGTAATAATGAAAATGAAAATAAGCCACATTCGCGGGAAAGTCGTGAGACACTCTCCCGAATGTCTCGCGACTGTCGTGCGACAGTCGCGCGACAGTCGCGACAGTCGCGCGACAGTCGCGAGGTATATTTTCAAAATTAAACCGAAATTCGCGAATTTGTCGCATAAATGTCCATTCAATGAGAATGCAACGTAAAAGCTGTGTTTGTCTTATCGTTAATCTTTGTTGCGAAATAGTCGAGAACTATTCGCGAACTAGTCTCCAGTTGTCGCATACCAGTGAGGTAGGGGTCTTAAGCTAGTATCTCATTGGCATGCGAATTTTTCGCGACTGTTTTGCGAATTTTGTGGCGGACATTCGCACGACATTCGTGCGAGTGTCGCACGAGTGTCGTGAGAATTTTCAAGTGTCACAATCTAGTCTCGAACTGGTCGCGAAGGTTTTAAACATGTTTAAATTTTCATTTTTCATTTTAGTCAGCAACGTATGTAACCTTCGTATAGGCATTGTGCATTACAATAGCACAAACGCTAAATGTATTTTGTATGCTTTAAACAGCTTCACTGAAGATTTCAATATCCATCCCCTCCGGAAGAAAGGTACCTATTACAAATGCCACCTACGAAGAAACTACGTATACCTGAAAAAATCAGCCATGTGGCATCCCATCTTAATTTAGGATAGTATAGATCATTATTCGGCTACTGTGAAGGTCAGACATCATCAAAAATTGTACAGGTTAGATGGAATTGCTCGAAACTTGTCATTTCATGATGTCGCATGACAGAACAGGTAAGGCACAAAGCTTCGAATAAAATTTTGGCGCATCTATCACGCTGTTTCTACGAAGTGTTGCAAGGTCATTTTCATATCAGTTTAAAGCTTATGAGATACACTTTATACTGCGCATACACATATTACAACAACCATCTACAGAGAAATGATTAACAATGATCTTACCTGGCAGATTCATTTATCCATGGTTTGTTTACACAATTTATTCATCCCACCTATCCGGAAGTACGCTTTAAACCAACCCCTCCGTTCCGTCGCTCAGTTATTGATTGGACTGCGTGAACTGAATCCTTTTATGATCATTTTAAAGGTTTAAATTAAGAGTATGATTCTGAATACCCAGATATTTCTGTGGAGCAAGTCTCCGAATTCAATACAGAGTTAAACAGAGAAATTTCTGAATCTGAAATTAAGCAAGCAATTAAGAGTCTCAAAAATAACAAAGCGTGTGCTGACGACTCCATACGCCATACGCAATAATTTATAAAAACTTCTGAGTCTTATTTTATACCAATTTATACGAGACTGTTTAACATTGTGCTGGATACTGGACATGTTCCTGAAGTATGGACTAAGGGCTTTATTGTGCCGATTTATAAGAATAAAGGCAGTAGAGATAATCCAGATAACAATAGTGGGATCACTATTTTGAGTTGTATGGGCAAGTTATTTACAACTATCTTGAATACACGAGTAAATGTGTTTCTAGAATCTTATGGCATTTTAGGGGAAGAGCAAGCAGGTTTTAGGAAAACTTATGGTATAAATGATCACATGTTTAATTTAAAATGTTTAATTGACTTGTTCTTGTTCAGAAAGAACAAATTGTTTTGTGCATTAATTTATAGATTACAAGAAGGCTTTTGATTCTGTTGATAGAGCAGCTTTATGGCATAAACTATTAAAGAATTCAATAGATGGTAAGATTTTTTGTACTTATTAGAAATATGTACGCACAAGCTAAGTCTTGCATTAAGGTCAATGGGTGTAATTCTGAATTTTTCATGAGCAGTGTCAGTTTACGTCAACGTGAAAATTTGTCACCAATTATTTAATGATTTAAATGAGTTTTGGTCTCATGCCCAATAAAACCTTGATACTCAAGAGGTTGAGGTTTATATGAAGTTGTATATGTAATTATGTATATGCTTTTATATGCCGACGATACTGTAATTCTTGCTGAGTCTGCTGATGAGTTACAAGCTGCATTAAATGCAATGTATTTTATACTGTAAAACTTGGAATTTAGCTGTTAATTCTACTAAAACTAAAATAGTTGTCTTTAATAAGTCTAATTTTCAAGATAGACAATGGTAAGGCATTAGATGTCGAAACTGATTTCAGTTATCTTGGTTTGACGATCGATCAAAAAGGTAAATTTTTCAAGGCTAAAGCTAAATTGATTGAGCAAGCTAAACGAGCCTCCTTTGCTGTAATTAATCAGGAAATAAAAAAATAATAACTTGCCTGTTGATATACAGTTAAAATTGTTTGATCATATGATTGCATCAATTCTTCTGTATGGCTCGGAGATATGGGGATATGAAAAAATTGACTGAGCAAGCTAAACGAGCCTCCTTTGCTGTAATTAATCAGGAAATAAAAAAAATAACTTGCCTGTTGATATACAGTTAAAATTGTTTGATCATATGATTGCATCAATTCTTCTGTATGGCTCGGAGATATGGGGATATGAAAATTGCGAAATGATCGAATCGTTTCACTTCAAGTACTGTAAACAGTTGCTGCATCTGAAGGCAAGTACACCTAAACTTATGGTTTATGGTGAATTGGGTAGATACCCAATGTAACTCGACATTAAAAGTAGAATGGTTAGTTTTTGGTCAAAAATTTTATGTGGAAAAAAGATAAATTAGCTTTCACTTTATATACGGTTCTTTTTCAGTTAGACTCATGTGGAGAGTATCATTCTTAGTGGTTAGATACGTTCAAACTACATTAAGAAATGTAGGGATTGGCGTGTTTTGGGATAATCAGTTTAACTATGTTAAAATGAATAATCTAAAAGAAATGGTTGATAAAGGCCTAAGAGAGGCCTATATCCAGAATTGGCGTGATCATATTGATAAAATGAGCAAACGTCTAAATTATCGTTTGTATAAAACTGAATACCAGTTTGAAAATTACTTGTCGAAGTTGCCTCTGAACTTAGCTATTTGTTTATTAGATTTAGATGTATGAATCATAGATTACCTATTGAATATGGGAGGTTTTCTAGATTAGAAAGGGCAAGAAGGAAATGTAAGTTATGTAGATATGTGGAACTGGGGAACGAGTTTCATTATATGTTTGTGTTCTTACTTTAAGAGACAACGCAAAAAATGTATTCCTATGTTGTATTTAACCAGAGGACCATTGGTCCTGAGAACGCTCACCTGAAGCCTGAACTTGGAGTATTAAGTCATCATTAAATGACCTTGACCTTGAGTACTCACACACCTTTATTGACTTCACAAGTTGTCTGCATCTTCAAAGTTTCAGGTCTCAGACTGCAATAGTTTTTAAACCCAGTGATTTCTGAGAAAACCATAATTTTAATTTTGATATTTAAATGACCTTGGGTCAAGGTCAACAAATGACCTTGGCCTTCATCAACTACTTACCTTCAATGACTCCATTAGTTGTCTGCATCTAGCAACTTTCAGGTCTCAGGCTACCACAGTTTCCAAAATATCCATTGTTTTTGCCTTTTCCCATGTAAAAGCCTATGTTTCCAAAATTGACCTTGCCGTAAAATAGGTCAAGGTCATCCTAGGGTCATCATTTCAACAAACTATGATGGGCTGGGGGTCATAAATGCTACATACCAAGTTTCGTGTAAATCGGCCAGCCGGTTCTGGCGAAGAAGATTTTTGAGTGGTTTTAACCATAGTTGGGCATGGCGGCCATCTTGGTCATGTGACCCAGAATTCGCGATCACACTTTCGTTACCCCTACCCATGGACGCTCCACATAAAATTTCACTTTGACTGGCCAAGCAGTTTCAGAGAAGAAGATCTTTGAAAAGTGTGTATGGACGACAGACTGGCCAAGGTCAAGAGATGACCTTGACCTAAATTAATCACATACCTTCAGCTACATCACTAGTTGTTTGCAGGTCTCAGGCTGCAACAGTTTTCTAAAAAATCCATAGTTTTCACTTTTCCCATGAAAAAGCCTATGTATCCAAAATTGAAATTGCCGTAAAATAGGTCAAGGTCATCCTAGGGTCATCATTTGATCAAACTATGATGGGCTGGAGTCCAAAATGCAACATACCAAGTTTCATGAAAATCGGCCAGCCGGTTCTGGAGAAGAAGAATTTTGAGTGGTTTTTACCATATATGGGCGTGGCGGCCATCTTGGTCATGTGACCTGGATTTCGCGATCAAACTTTCGTCTCCCCTACCCAAGGATGCTCCACATAAAATTTCACTTTTATTGGCAAAGCAGTTTAAGAGAAGAAGATCTTTGAAAAGTGTGTATGGGCGACAGACAGGCCAAGGTCAAGAGATGACCTTGACCTAAATTAATCACATACCTTCATCTACTCCATTGGTTGTTTGCATCTACCACTTTTCAGGCCTCAGGCTGCAATAGTTTTCAAAAAATCCATAGTTTTCACTTTTTCCCATGTAAAAGACTATGTTTCCAAAATTGACCTTGCCGTAAAATAGGTCAAGGTCATCCTAGGGTCATCATTTGATCAAACTATGATGGGCTGGAGTCCCAAATGCTACATACCAAGTTTCATGAAAATCGGCCAGCCGGTTCTGGAGAAGAAGATTTTTGAGTGGTTTTTAACATATATGGGCGTGGCGGCCATCTTGGTCATGTGACCTGGATTTCACAATCAAACTTTCATCTCCCCTACCCATGGATGCTCCACATAAAATTTCACTTTGATTGGCCGAGCAGTTTCAGAGAAGAAGATCTTTGAAAATTGTGTATGGACAACAGACTGGCCAAGGTCAAGAAATGACCTTGACCTAAATTAATCACATACCTTCATTTACTCCATTAGTTGTTTGCATCTACCACTTTTCAGGCCTCAGACTGCAATAGTTTTCAAAAAATCCATAGTTTTCACTTTTTCCTATGTAAAAGCCTATGTTTCCAAATTTGACCTTGCCGTAAAATAGGTCAAGGTCATCCAAGGGTCATCATCCCAATGCTACATACCAAGTTTCGTGGTAATCGGCCCACCGGTTCTGGAGAAGAAGATTTTTGAAGGGTTTTTACCATATATGGGCGTGGCAGCCATCTTGGTCATGTGACCTGGATTTCGGGATCAAACTTGAAATGCCACTACCCAAAGAGGCTCCACATAAAATTTCAACTAGATCAGCCAAGCGGTTTCAGAGAAGAAGATCTTTGAAATTGTGGACGACGCCGACGGACGGACGGACGGACGGACGACGGACGGACGCCGGATCATGGCCATCCTATAAGCTCACCTTGTGAGCCTTCGGCTCAGGTGAACTAAAAATCCTAATGTACGTGGGTTGGGATTTAAGTTCGTAGACTTTCTTTGTAAAAGAGTAGATGTCTGTCACACAGAAATTAAAATGCTATAATCTGAAAATACATTCTTTTACCTATCGTATAAGGTATAAAGCATTGTTCTACTCAAAATGGTATTCGCACAACAATGAATTAAACACAATGACCTTTCATCACCCGGGGCATGTCGTAGAAATTCTGACGTCAAAACTACGTCAATTTTCAATAAGTGTCAGCATTAAAATGCCGTGTTTGGAACCCAAATAACAAGCCATACCTTTACTTATTTGCAAGATTTCCTTTAGGGATTTCTTAATTATTATTGTGGAAATACTGCGATCATCAGATATAGTTCGTATACATAACTTTCTATGCGTATCATGCATATCAGTGTTTTAAATCAAGAATGTTTGCCATAGCATTTGAAGACTAATTGTAGACAAGTGCAGTTCTCATCGTTAAAATTCAAGTACGTCCATCTGAAATCCCACATACCATTTAAATACCACTGCACGATCTGTTCCACAACTGTACAACAAATCCGTATTATTTTGAATGTGTTTCTGTGGGTATTTTGGCTAATCGAACATAACATTTGATCATTGTTGTTGTTTCGACGTCGCCTGTTAACGCCATTTTTTTCTTTTCCAAGCAGCGCGACTGGCCATACATTTTCTCCAATAACAAAAAAAAAGTCGTCAACATAGTGTTTAAAAATTTAAACTGAGATAACAACATAATGCTACAATGCCTTAAACTGATTAAGCTCAAGTTTTGGTTTACAATATGATAATTATTGGTGTGTTCTTCAACGCCACATAACTTCATCATTGTTAAAAATACGACGTGTCCCGGGAAGCGAAACCTAGATTGCTATGGAGACCATTTTATGAGCACTGCATAAGATGTCTTGAAAAATATTATAAACACGAAACAAGGAGACTTTGTTTATTTATAATAATGCATGAAATATTGGATAAATGCTGTAATATTCAATCAGTAGCCAAAGTCTACGAGCTTAAATCCCAACCCTCGTACGTAGTATCAAGAACAGCGATGGCAACGACACGTTCTGTTTGTGCCGTACATACAGACTTACTGCTTTCTTCACACGAGCTTTCTGATGCTTGTGTCGATGTACATATTTGTTGCTTAAGCTTTTGTCGGTTTTAATGCACAATTCATCGTCAATGTCAACAACGCGGATTGTGTTATTTGCAGAGAGTATAATCGTTTTACCGCTACTTTTTCCCTTTGACAGTTCAGTGAAGTAGATAATTATTTTTCACAATGCGTACTGTACGCATCAAAATGAATGTACAGTGCGTACCGACAATACAACAGTGTACATGTTTTCTTAGGATTCTTATTCTAACCTCTCATCCAGAATCAAACTTAAAGATCTATGGGAAAAATGATACACTGGGATGGCCGTGGAACATAGATTCTGATTTTTCATGCACACAGAGCGAAAACTCGTCGCATACATACGCAGTACGCATCGTTATCTATTTCGCTGGGACTGGACTGCTGTAGAGCACATCTGTCTTCGGCAAGGCTCGAACTATAATAGAACCTGGATTGACGGTATTCTTCCGCGGTGTCACGTAGTCCGCGTTGGCAAGTCGTGATTGACTAAAATAACGTCACAGAAGTTCGTGCAGTACAAGGTTTCACTAAATGGGGAAAATAAACGCATGTAGGATCATAATAATAGAATTAAAATATGTCCAGTATATACCTAAAATGAAAATAAATGAAAAGAAATTCTATTTTCGTCAATATATATTAAATTTCCTGCAATAAAGCCGGGATTTATTCTCACCCAAGTGTTTTTTAATATAAGAATACATCACTATCAACAGTAGGAAACCTTATCATTTGTTATTTTTTACCTGTGGAAGCCATAACTTAGCAGGGAAATACAATAACACCTACTTGCGAAAACTATGACATGAAAACAGGAAAGCAGCCTTTTTAAGAACAATCAAAGCTTTGAATTTAGTAGTTTCTGTTCCTGGGCATATGTATATAACGTAGAACTTAGGACTGGGTCCTAATAAAAGAAAATTACAGCGAATTTACTTGCAGCGTCTACTTCTTGTTTTCCTTTATTATGTCTTGTAAAACGGTAAATCGGTAGAAATGCATATGGAATATGATAATAGTAAGGGCGAGATTGTTCAAGTAATCTTAAAGGGGCAGATCTTCCAGAATTAAGAGACAAGCCATATTTTATTCTCAGAATCGCCTGCTAATTGTCATTTTACGCACGGAATCTTCAACATTTCTAGTAGTAAACCATAGCAGCAGCTTGCGAATACAAGGTGTCGATATGAACAGGTTGTATGTAGTGTAAATGAAGACAGTGATTCAGAAAGATGTTAATCTATTTTCACTGATAAATTCTCTTGATATGAATGCAAAAAGAGATAAATTCAGAAAAGTAACTAATAAAATTAACAAGATATACTAATCAGATTTTGTTACGGTATGGACTGTTACGACGGTTTGGATTTTTCTTATTTATATTGATGCTTGTTTTCTTAGACAGCAATATAGACCAGTGTCCACTCAATGTATGACAAAAACATAATATTTTGGAAACTTTAACAATGGATTATGTCTAATGAGGTACATGACTTAATATTTAAACCCTTTCTCAAAATCTGACACGGTATGGACCAGCTCTAGTACTGAACAAATATTTACGGTTTGGACATTTTAGAATTTATATGTCAATATTTACATTTTTATTGCAATCGCCCTAGATGAAAGTATCTTTCTTGATGTTCTTCATTTCCCGATGAAAAACATTATGTCACGTGATCTAGAGGCCACGCCTATGGGCGAGGCGACGTCAAAACCCATCCAGTGACGTTGTTTGTTTACTCTTGTTGTCGTGACGTCGGTCGCGTATCGCCATGACGTTAGGCGCGAAAATTTGACGTTCTGGCTGTTCCAAAATTACGTTAAGTCGGATTTGATATAAAATAACATGAAAATGAACGGTGGTATGCGCAATTAAAAATCTGATACTTAATTGATAATATAAAATGTAAATATAAGTATTGAAATTCAGATTTTAGCTTTCACTGGATGATGAAAAACATTAGCTGTTTTAATGTCTCGGAGAAGCCCTTCGGGCTTCACAGACATTAAAACAGCCTAATGTTTTTCATCATCCAGTGAAAGCTAAAATCTGAATTTCAATCCTTAATTGAAGGCTTGTCTTTTTGACCGCAATACAAGTAAGTGTGACTGAATGATATTACAAGTTTTTAATATTGTGGTATCTTCAATGATGATTTGAGTAAAGTGAGTGTTTTAGATTTTCCGATACAGTTTATCATTCATTCTATACGGTATAGACCAGCATGTTACGTTGTGGCCATAACACATTTTGTAAGAAATAATTGTTCTCAATCATCAGCACTGTAAGGTTATATCCCAAGTTCGTCAGACTCATCCCGGTTTATTAAGCCGGGATGAACTGGGGAGCTAAGCGGGACATTAGCTTATTATCCAACACATGAGCCTTCGCATGAGAAAACCAACAATTTGGGGTTCCGACCAGGTCCGACACAAATCGGTCTGTATGTACAGACACAGGAGCAGGCTACAAGCTTGAAATTTCGGATTTAAGAAGAAGAGGAATTGTACTATCCGTGTAGAGTAAACAAAGGCGCTGTTCAGCTGTGCAGTTAGTTTTCGCATAAGCAAATTGTTGGTTTTTGCAGCGGCTCACCGTCGGATTTATTCTCAGTGTTCAAAATATGAATAACCGCGGCAATCGCTTAGAGATGTTTCTTTCCGAAAAAGGAAGGCATACCCGTACATATCAAGCACGCCACCACCGTGGGGAACACAACTCTACGCACTTTATACACAGGCCACACGTTTTGAATATCACAAAGTTATATTAGGGGATCTTCTATCCAAAATATACAAACGCCACGCACGTGATGACTAGCACTAGTCCATTGTAGAGATGGTCGATTATAAATGCTACCAGTGCCCTCTGACTGAACATGCAGTGTGGTACATCGACCAGCATACAGATCCCGTGCAGAGCTAGACCAACCTTTACTGCTTTATCCAACGTCTTCATACCCAGGTAGGGACTGCAACCAAAACAAGATATACATGTGTTTTAAAAAGCCTTAAAACTATTCGCAGCTTAGAAACATACGACCACAGGCACTCGACGATTCGATCGGGTTGTTTTCAGTTTCGCCCGCTCTGATAGCAAGCCGTTATTACAAAACCATAAAGGGTTTATTTGTAAAGAGCGGATAGATCGGGTCTTAGAACGGAGGCCATCCCTGGGGTTTTGTGAATTTGGTCAGCTAGGGAGAAGGGCCATTTATTTTCAGGGAAATGGGGAGATCAAGAAAATATTTTAAGGGAGTTTGGAAGCAAGCAAAAACTTCTGGGCTTTTATGGAACAAGGGGCTGAGGAAAAACATTTTAGGGAGCCGCGGAGAAAGGTCATCTTCGGAACTGGTGAAAATGCATAAAGAATCCGATCCAGTCGTCGAGCGGCTGTGCTTTAAGTTGGAAGATCGAGCCGTGTTCCACCAAAAGTCAATTGTTGGTTTTGTTGGGCATACGGGGGCAAATTGAAAAGTAAGCATAGCGTGTAAATGGTGACACTAGGTTCTTTGTTACATTTATTAAGGCCAACATGCAGGTTTCATTGAGACGACAACAAATATTGGGTAATCTATAGCACAGCTGATAAACACGTGGTATGGAATGGGCGACGCACAATGCAATTCCGCCCGAAGTTGAGATGAAAAATTCGAGTTTTGTCCTACACCATTTACTCTTTTGACTGATCAGGGCGCAGTCAATGCAGAAATTGAACATTTATTGAATGAAATTGTCACATAAGAAATCCAGGTTATTTCGTTTTCGCAAACACTTCCGCCCCATGAACATATTGTGCTTCCAACACAACAACATTGAAGTGTTTGCGAAAACAAAACAAGTAGCCCAAGGGCAACGATCGCTCACCTGAAAGTCAACAAGTACAGTCAATGGACAAAGCGTTTTTTTTTGTTTTTTTTAATCTGATCAAAACTGAAGATGCTTGAGTGGCCACAACACTAAAAATTGATTTTTCAAACATTCAAGGGCAGCTAACTCCGCAGTCCAGGGTCGAATCTGGCTCAGATTCGTACTCATCCAAGATGTTATGGTTATCCTTTGTTTCTTCTAAGAATGAAGAAGATCCGATCAAAATTGAAGGCGCTAGAGTGGCCACAATACAAAATATTGATTTTTCAAACACTAAAGGGCAGCTAACTCCGCAGTCAGAAGTCAGATCTGGCCGAAATTCGAACTCATCCCAGATATTGTAGTTATTCTTGTTACCTGCAAGAATGAAGAAGATCCACTGAAAAACAAAGATGCTAGTGTGGCCACAACACAAAACATTGATTTTTCAAACACTCAAGGGCAGATAACTCCGCAGTCAGATGTCAGATCTGGTAGAAATTTGAACTCATCCAAGATATTGTAGTTATCCTTGTTACATGCAAGAATGACGAAGATCCACTGAAAAACAAAGATGCTAGAGTGGCCACAACACAAAATATTGAGTTTTCAAACACTCAAAGGCAGATAACTCCGCAGTCAGAGGTCGGATCTGGTCGAAGTTCGAACTCATCCGAGATGTTATGAATGTCCTTGTAACTTCCAAGAATAAAGAAGATCCGAATAAAAATGAAGGCGCAAGAGTGGCCACAACACTAAATATTGATTTTTCACACAGTCAAGGGCAGATAACTCTGCAATCAAGGGTCGGATCTGGCTGAAATTCGAACTCATCCGAGATGTTATGGCTACCCTTGTTACTTCCAAGTATAAAGAAGATTCGATCAAAATTGAAAGCGCTAGAGTGGCTACAACACAAAATATTGATTTTTCAAACACTCAAGGGCAGATAACTCCGTGGTCAGATGTCGGATCTGGTCAAAATTCGAACTCATCCGAGATGTTACAAATGTCCTTGTTACTTCCAAGAATAAAGAAGATCCAAATAAAAATGAAGGCGCTAGAGTGGCCACAACACTAAATATTGATTTTTCACACAGTCAAGGGCAGATAACTCTGCAGTCAACGGTTGAATCTGGCTGAAATTCGAACTCATCCGATATGTTATGGCTATCCTTGTTACTTCCAAGTATGAAGAAGATCCGATCAAAATTGAAGGCGCTAGAGTGGCCACAACACAAAATAATGATTTTTCAAACACTCAAGGGCAGCTAACTCCACAGTCAGACGTCGGATCTGGCTGAAATTCGAACCCATCCGAGATATTATGGTTGTCCTTGTAACCTGCAAGAATGAAGAAGACCCAATGAAAAATAAAGGTGCTAGAGTGGCCACAACATTTTCCCATTATAAGTCTATGGGGATTTTTCCAGACGCTCAAGGGCAGCTAACTCCGCAATCTGAGGTCGAACCTGGCCGAAATTCGAACTCATCCGAGATGTTATGGTTGTCCTTGTTATTCCCAAGAATGAAGAAGATCCAATCAAAAATGAAGTTGCTAGAGTGACCACAACATTTTTCCCATTATAACTCAATGGGAGCTATCTGTTGCCATGGAAACCAGAGTTCTGATCCGACCTGGCCCAAAACCTAATGCAACCTTTCCCCCTCCTCAATGATGCTTCAGATAAAATTTGATTGCGATTGGCCTTGTTGTCGTAGAGATATTCAAGATTGAAAGTGTGAACGCACGGACGGACGCCGGCTCGACTACCATACTATAAGCTCACCTTGTGAGCCTTCGGCTCAGGTGAGCTAATAACCGGGATTTCTTACATTATTTTCTTTCAATTAATGTTCAATTTCTGCATGGACTGCACCCATCTGTTTTTCAGCAGAGTACCAGCTATAGGAGACAACTCGAATATCTAACCTCAACTTCTGTCTCAATTCCGATCATTTATCGGTTTGTATGTAAACAATACCACGTGACTGTCAGTAGTGTATAGCTAATGTAAGTTCTTACCCAAGTATAAATTGTACTATCAACACCAGGGCTAGTTGCGACAGAAGACAGAACAACATTGATATGTGAAATGTCTGAGCCTGTAGCTGGTTAATCTGTTCCTCGGTCTTGCCTCGGAATGTTGCTCTCATCCAGGGTCGACCCAGTATAGCCCTGGAGTACAGTATCGCCCCGACTAGCTGGGCACTGACCATGCCCACCACAGCGCCCCACACCATAGTTACTCAATAACCAACCTTGATGACAAAGATAAAGCAATTTAGTAATTGACTTAGCATTACATATTCTACATAGCTCTATGTTAATTTCATTTTCGTACAGAAACAAAAAAAAACAAAAAAAAACAAAAAAAAAAAAAAAAAAAAACAAAAAAAAAAACATGTAATCACTTGATCCATCAACATGTTCAAGAGATATAGACTTACATGTATAAAACTTTAACCAAAAACTTTAACACAAAATTTATCAAAGTCCGTGACCTTGACCTAAAGGTCACCCAGGTGGGTCGTGATGATACAGCATAAAACTTCAGACCAATATCTACCAACATGTAAAGTACCAACTTGATCCATCAACGTGCTCAAGAGATATAGACTTACATGTATAAAACCTTTACCAAAACCTTTAACACAAAATTTATCAAAGTCCGTGACCTTGACCTCAAGGTCACCAAGATGGGTCATGATGGTACAGCATAAAACTTCAGACCAATATCTACCAACATGCAAAGTATCAACTTGATCCATCTACATATCCAAGAGGTACAGACACATAAAACAACTTTAACCAAAAACTTTAACACAAAATTTCTAAGTCCGTGACCTTGACCTCAATGTCACCCAGGTCGATCGCGATGATACAGCATAAAACTTCAGACTAATATCTACCAACAAGTAAAGTATCAACTTGATCCATCAACATGTTCAAGAATTATAGACTTGCATGTATAAAACCTTTACCAAAAACTTTAACACAAAATTTATTAAAGTCCGTGACCTTGACCTCAGGTGTGTCGTGATGGCACAGTATAAAACTTCAGACCAATATCTACCAACATGCAAAGTATCAACTTATCCATCAACAACTTCAAGAGATATAGACTCATAAAAACTTTAACCAAAAACTTTAACATTTGAGCGACGCTAAAGCCAACGCCGACGTCGATGCCGGGTGAATGCAATTTAGCTCTTCCTGTACTTTCGTACATACGAGCTAATAACGACTGTACTGTGTATGAAGTGAAAAACACAATATTTCGCATAACTATCGTAAGTTTTACCGGCGTCTTATATTGTTTAAATGAGTTCTTTTAATATACCCAGAATGCAAATGTTCCGTAACATTATCAACATTATAGTGTATAAATATACGGTGGAGAAATTGATTGAAGATAATATAGACATAAAAAGAACTTACCTTAAAATTTGTAGGAATCGACTACCTGTGGACTATCTTTTGGTTGAGTATGAATATATAAAGAATATCCTTGGTCGTGTACAAATTTGAAAGAAATATCCCCAAAATGTAAATAAACACGGTGCGATTTTTGATAACAGCGACCTAGTTTTTAAAGTGTTGCAATAAAACTATCATCTTTAAATAAATCATGAAAGAACAACGTATTCTTGTACGGTCCACGCACCGAGGTAAAAACGTCCCTTCCAGCATGTAGACACACGGGTCCACGTAAAAAGACTCTATTTCACGCCAGAGCAGAGGCTAGTTCATGCATTTCTAAAACAACAAATCGACCGTCGAATATGGCGCATAGAAATGGTGTTAGAAGAGGCAGATTCATAATGAAACCTAATTAAAGACAGACAATATATTCTTGGGAGAAATAATTTAACAGAGGGATAATAGCATTCCAGATTTAATCAGATTTGCGGAAAATTATATCCACAAAATGATAACGTCTGTATTCAGAAGATCATGCAATAATATAGATTTTTTCAGCTGTAAAATTTAAAATTTTCATAAGAAAACTTTTAATATTTTTTCTTATTTTTGCTCAAAACATAGATTGTGGGTACAAGTTAGAACCGCCTCACCGAGGCGGTTCTAACGCGTACCCACAATCTATGTTTTGGAGCAAAAATAAGAAAAA
>OZ024876.1:33400940-33478411 GCA_964017185.1 Rugalucina vietnamica
ACTACACTTGTTGTAGCCATAGCGGATCTGTAGATGATCCGGATCAAAATACTTTTCAAAAGAATTTTACAAAAATATAAAACAATATTTTTTTTTTAAACTAACTTGGCCACTTGACTCTTGATTCAACTATGTTTCATTCCATCGGTCATTGATCGTGGATAATGACGTCAACATATTGTTCAAGTCAATGGTTCCCGGCTCATATACAGAAACACGATGGAAAAAAGCTTTCATTTACACACGGCGGTTCGCCGAATTTCCCGAAAATGAAAGGCCATGTAAGTTATCTTTCCATATTGGTTGCTTATATTTTTCCCAATTATTTTCTGTCATTTTGACGAAGTTTCCGTCCTAAAATCGAATATTACGACATATTTAATTAGAAACTTTGAAATGGCACCATTGTAGTTACTCCGAATCACGTTTAACCGCATACTGTCATTTTATGCTCTCAAATGACTTGGATTGTTTGATGTTTGTAACTAAAGGTATATTTTTAAATTCTGGGTGTCTATATATATTATAAAATTAAGTGTAAACACTTAAATAATCTGCGTTTTTAACAAGCATCATATACTATTCCGACGTTATTCAGATCACCCATGGAAAATCGTGTGTTCGGTGGGGGTGGGGTTGAGCAAACATGGCTATGGAAAAATGACGCCGATAAAGGCGCCTTGTAATATTTCATAAGGTTCACTGTATGACTACATGCAAAGAATTTGAAGAACAAACCCATTGGTGGTGATATATAGTCCATGATTCGGCTTACCTCCAACTGATTCGCATTGACTTCAATTAAGCATATACTTTCACGCTCCAGTGGTCACAGTCGCGTGTTTGATCAAAAATGAAAAGCATTACAGCTGATGAGGAACAAAATTGGTTTTAAGATAATACTAAGTTTATTATACTTAAATCATTCATATGCGCATGCGCAGCAATTTTCATGAACTTGATCCGGAATGGGTAGAATAATTGTACCTAGGTCATGTTATGTGCATATATTTCAATGAATATATGTTTTTTGCAATATATAACAAAATGATATTTGATGTGATATTGGGCGATATTTTGCTATAGTAAGGCAATATATGTCCAAAAATCACCATTTTTCACATGTTCTACTGTTGTACATTTATTTTGAGTGTTTTGTAAGCTGCTTTGCTCTTCTGTTCAAAGCTAATTTAGAGCCCATGTTCATGTCATATAAAAGACACATATGTCCCATGCAATATACTTTTTTATGGAATTCAATTTGGACAAAAAACAAGATATGGCGTAGATAGTGAAATGGTACTTTTTTCCAATTTTTTCTTGGTGTCTTTAGTTGGCAGGCCATACATGTACTTATGGCATCCATTAGAACATGATTTTGGCATCTAGTCTTTCATTGATAAGACAAAAGAAAGTTTGGAATCAATGAAAGTTGAATTCATCCTCACTGTGCAGGGTCCAAAACCCTGTTACTGAACTATCCCCATAACCTACTATGGTGAAATTCGAAAGCACATGAGAACCATAAGAATTATAACAGGGATACAAACATGAGTGGTCGTAAGTTATTATAAACCTACAAATTAAAATGAAAATACAATGAGCAACCCTGATCTTGACTCGGCCGATAAGTATGTCAAACTTTGGCTATAATTTGCAGACGACCTACGGTTCATATAATAGAATTGGTATACAGGGGTAAGCCTATTATTTCTTATTTTTGCCCCAAAACATAGATTGTGGGTACTCGTTAGAACATGTACCCACAATCTATGTTTTAAGCAAAAATTAGAAAAATAGGTAAACCCCTGTCACTGGCCCTGTATACAGAAAATTTTCAGTTTTCACAACTTGTGTATAGTGCATGGGTGTGTTTTCGTAATGATAAACAAACAATTACCAATTTTGGTAAACAATTGCATTTTCAGACGAATATGTTAAAGTATGTTTTCTGATACTCGATGCCTCACCAAATTCTCGATCATTAATATGTTTGAGCAAGCGTAAAATGTTTTGATTTGGATTCATTAAGATACATGGCAGGCTTGGCTGTGATCTGCAAAATATTTTTGAAGAAAACGCAAAAGAAATGCGATACTGGATTGCCAAGTTTTCGTCATGTCTGACGTGCTCCGTCTTAAGTAAAACCATCACCAAAAAACTTTTTTAATCAACCGAACTTTCAGAAACTATTAAGTTTAAGCAAGTTTACTGCCAGCTAAAATTGGAATATGTTCGCCCGAACCGTTATTAAGTTATGGGAAAAGTCCAAGTAATTTTTGATAATCCTTGAGTTCGTAAAAATGTACACACTCATCAGGTAAGCAACAATCCTCGTTAGCGCTGTGTTCTTCCTGGCAGCAGCCATATTCGCACTGGAACCGCCCTTTCAGTTGGTGTTCACACCATTCCCACTCCGATTCATCTACAAACAAATAAGCCGCGTCGTGAGAAAACGAACCGGCAAGGTGGTTTCCGAACAGGTCCGACACAAACCGAGCTGTACAAGCACACAAGATGGATAGAGGCTAGAGTACTATCCGTGAAGCAAAAACAAAGGCGCTGATCAGCTTCGCAGTTACTTTTCTGCGAAGCTGATCTGTGCCTTTGTTTCCGCATAATGCATAATCGACCGCCATTAACGAGGCAGTAGTGAACGCTGTGACAGCCATTGAGAAGGGGACTATTAGTAAAATTAAGACTGAAAATGAAGATCTAAAGAAAAAAATAAGTTCTGTTGAGTCAGTAGTGTAACACCAAGAAACTGAGTTAGAGAATAAGTCTAAAACAATTTCTGAACTACAGTCGAAGTTGGATGCCCTGACGCTTAAAGTCGACGGCTTAGAGCAGTATGGGCGTCGCACATCAATTAGACTTATCAATATGAAAATCCCAGCAGGAAAAAGACTGTGAGAAATCTGTCCTTGAACTGTTTAATACCACACTAGGTGTCCCCATCACAGCCGACGAGATAGATTGGTGCCATCCCCTTGGTAACCTGGTGATCGTGAAATTTAGATACTATAAATCTAAAGCGGACGTCTTTAAGGCGAAGAGCAAACTTAAAGATCACCCATATTTATGACCGAGGACTTAACAAAGACCAATCACTCCATTGTTCAGAAGTTGTTACAGCTGAGAAAATCCAAACAAATACATGGATTCTGGACTCAGGATGCAAAAATATACTTAAAAGTGTCCGATGACGACGATACGCATGTGCGTGTTAGCAGCTTATCTGACATTAGTGCTCTGGCACTGCCCCCGCCTGACCCGCCGGTGGCACCTCCAACTATCCCGCCAGCACCGCCAGTCCCACATGTTGCACCGGAGCCAGTCCCCGGGGCCATGGGAGGCTTGGGGAGCTAGCTTAAATGTCATTGGCACCCATAGACGTATCGTTCTGTGTATATAAAGTTCGCGTTTGCATCCCTTGCTGACCCCCGGTAAACACTTGACTGCAATAAGCTATATTTCTTTGTTCGCGCTGGATCATTTCAAACAGCTATTGGTTAATAGACGGATTAAACGCTCACTTTTATTTGTGAATGAAATAATTGAGCTGTTGACACAGACATAGGAATTTTCACTGACTCAATTTTCAATTCAATTCAATTCTTTATTCCGTAAGTCATACGACTTATTGGAGAGTACATGTGAAACAAATACATATAAATACAAATACAAACATGGAAAACAAACTGAATAATAAATATTTAAGCTTCAGTCGAAAACATGGTTGTGTACAATGTTGAGTTGGATTATTGCCTCATTGAAAATGCTGTTTTTATATACTTAGCTAAATTACAAAGTTCTTTGGTGCTTTCAGTACATAACAACTGGACAAGTTTGTGCGCACTTGGTCGGCAGTAATAATATGACTTAAGGTATTGATGTCTTAAATTTGTGTATAAAGGGCACTGTAAGATGAAATGATATTCGTCTTCAATCTCTCCAAGATTACAATTATGACAAGGTCTATCTTCTCTTCTTGAATCTATGTAACGACCAGTCTCTATGCCTAATTTATGCGACGAAAGACGTAATTTTGAAATAATTATTCTCATACTTGGTAAAATTGGTTTACTAAGATACGGCTGCAAACCTCTCACATTAGTGAAATATTTATAAAGTGAACATTTACTAGATACATTTATATCATGGTCAATATTCTGAAAAGCAATATCTGTAAGACGTTGTTTCAAACTAAAAAGAAATGCTTTTTCGTCTGATACATACTGATGTAACCATACCTCGGACATACCCGTGTTATGTAGGATCTTTTGTATTTCACTGATCCAGTTTTTAGAGTTTTTGAAATTACAGTCTTCTAGTTCGCTTTCATATATAGACTTTAAAATACAATTTTGTGTTGTGCACAGCTTTATCCAGTATTTAACCATATTAAATTGCCGTTTTATAATCAGAGGAACGCGTCCCGTTTCGCTGTATATCATTGCATTTTTTGTACATCGGTTCACACCAATTATACGCTTCAGGAATGCAGTATGTACCTTTTCAATTTCACAAGCTTTCACATAGCCCCATGTCTCGCTACAATAGTTAAGAATCGGACCAACATACGTGTCGAATAAGCTTATAAGAGTTTCTATATTAAAGTTATGTTTATGAATTTCTTTCAGTAATAGAAACACCGATTTCTTAGCCTGATCAGCGATATGTTTTTGCGTGGTATTAAATTTACCATTATAATACAGCAGCAGACCTAGATATGAAAAACTGTCAACGATGTCGACAACTTCGTCATTATAAAAGAATTGTACATTTGGTCTTTGCCACGACGGTCTGAAGATAACTATCTTGGTTTTGCCAACATTAACTGTTAAACCATATTCGTCTGTCCATTCTTTAAGCGCGTCTAACATTTCCTGCAATTTCTCTGGGTTCTCTGCCATTAAAATCGTGTCATCCGCGTACATCAGCAAAAATATGTTTACCTCATTTATATCAATCGGGTCACAGTTATTGTGTAACAATGCCATTTCAAGGTCATTTACAAAGAGAGCAAAAATAAATGGCGACATCGCCTCACCCTGAACTAGTCCTTGAAAACAATTGTAAAAAGACGATTTTTCATTATTAAATTTGATGCATACTTTGATTTGATTATACATAGACTGTATGACTTTAAGTAACTTCCCATTTATACCGTATTTGATTAATTGTTTCCATAATTTAGAATGATCGACACTGTCAAAAGCTTTTTTGTAATCCACAAAACAGCAATATAACATTTTCTTATTATTGAGATATCTTCGAATAATAGAATGCATTGCAAAAACAGCATCAGATGTGCCGAAACCCGAACGAAAGCCAAATTGTGAATCGGTGATTGTATCATTCTCTGCACTCCATTTCATTAATCTAGCATTCAAAACCGATGTGAATAACTTTGCCATATGATTCATCAAAGTGATCGGCCTATAATTGCCAGGATCTGATGTGTTTCCTTTTTTGTATACAGGGATGACTAGACCGCAACACCACGACTGCGGGAAAACTCCGCCCCTCAGAATCTGATTAAAAAGTTGCAATATGATAGGGGAAAGTATATCTTCGCATAAAATAAACAGTTCGTTCACAAGTTGATCCGTTCCCGGGGATTTATTTGATTTTAAATTACGTATTTGATCCTGAATTTCTTTAAGTGAAAATTCTTGATCTAATTCTTCATACACACATTCTGACGGCTCGGTATGCATATTAGCTGTCTCATTATTTTGCGTTTGGGACATCATATCAGAGAAAAACTCATAGAAATCGTTAGCTGACAAGTTAGTGTCTACCCGACGTTTCCGTTTACGGAATAATTCATAGAAACGCTTTGGATTTGTCCTTTTCATATTTTGAAGCATATTTCCTTCTTGCCTACGAAACTGTCTTTTTAATCTAGCCTCGTACAGCTTGTAAGCCGCTTTTTTATTTGCCAGATCAATTCTGTTCATATGCGTCCTATGTCTGTTAAACTGTTTTAAAGCACGTATGTAGATATTATGTTTCTGTATACATTCGTCGTTAAACCACGGTTTATGTTGTACAGCGGATGGCCTAGAACCGCTTGGGCGAAAAGATTTTTTACATGACTCACATGTATGCAACTTTACGAATGATTTTGCGCAGTATTGTTCAGTTAATGACTGTAACGCTGTAGTGAATTCCTCGGTCATTAAATTTATATCGCTTGAACCGGAAACAGTATGTTCTAGGTGCTCCCTATTTTCATATATACATTGGTATATTTGTTGGGCGTAGTTATTGTCTACGTACTATCGTAGTAGTAGTTGTAGTAAAAGTAGTAAAATAGTAAAACAGTTCCACGACCTGTCCGTGCAACTATTAGTAATAAATGTGACCTTCCCTTGTTTATATTTACCACTCATATATTTTACAACTGCATAGTGAAATCATTTTGAACTTATAGTAGTCTTCTAGCTACCCATACCCCGCCCCCCCCCCGGGGGAATTTTCTACACTATTATTTTCTAAAAGTACATTGAAAAAGCTATCAAACCCTGTTTTCTGCCATCTGGAAGTGGAAGCGTTTGCGTTTTATGCTATGTTTCATTATATTACCCTAAATATTTAATTTTTGCGTTTCAATAATGGGGGTACACATAGAAAACTGAAGATATCTCAGTTGTTTCTTATTCTAGACCATTGAACTTGGTCTCATTTTAATGCTCATACATAGCCCTTTTATCCAATAATAAGTAATGGAAAATATCTATACTGAACAAAAAAAGAAACGCAACAATTATATTTCACTAAATTTTGAGCAAACTATGATATAATCAGAAATCATTTCATTTTCTACTTCTACATTAGATATCAGGCTTCCGAATGCAAGAAACCGATTTTCATTTTGATGCGTATTTACGGAGTTATTCGATGCCGATCATGGGCACTCTGAAAATGGAAAACTCCACAGTGCGCATGCGCGAGCATTAAAATATTGGTACGATTTAAATCCGCTCTAAACCCGCATTCAAAATCACAATGTACCACTCAGCAGATAACTCACACGTTAAAGAAATAAAATGAATAAAATTGAAATTATCCCCCTTTCAATTAAACATATAGGGATTTTGATGGTTTTAATTACGAGCTTGTGTGTCGTTGAACTTTATTTCTTTTTCTTGAATTTTAATTAGGGAGCCGCTGACATTGTTTCTTGGTGATTTGGAGTTTCAAACGTGTGCGCATGCGCAGAGAAGATCTGTCACAATTTGCATTTTTTAAGACGACACAAATTTCTCATTCAATTTTTATCG
Source organism: Rugalucina vietnamica (assembly GCA_964017185.1). Lineage (NCBI taxonomy): Eukaryota > Metazoa > Mollusca > Bivalvia > Lucinida > Lucinidae > Rugalucina > Rugalucina vietnamica. Next base: position 33,408,233 of record OZ024876.1, read on the forward strand.
AAATGAAAATCAGTTTTTTGCATGATATACCCTCATGTCACATGAATGGGAATCATACAGCAACAGACCTGAAATCATCAACGTTTTACCCTTAAACTCGAAAATCCTCGGTGACCTATTGTTGCGTTTCTTTTTTTGTTCAGTATAATTTGCTTATTCATGAATTTTCATTAAAACATTAAAATGAAAAACGAAACATTTAAAAATTAATTATCCCCATAAAAATAATTTCAGGCCTAAACAATCATTGTGGCTCATTGTTATTGTACCGATAATACTATTTGACAAATTTGTTGACGCCATGGCCCTAAATGAAAATTTTCTCATTTGCATTTTCATGAATATTAATGAAAATGATCATGAATATTAATGAAAATGACGAAAATCAAATTTTACTCTATTGCCATTTAAGGGTTTGAGTGGGTTGTTGGATGTACCTTGCAACCTTCGACCAAATGCTCATGGGTGCCAATTTGGTCAGAGGATCACTTTAATGTCCATTTGAGTGATCACCCCCACCCCTAATAAGCAGAGGAATTATTGTGGTACACCACATGTATCTTCATTCTTGGCTACTGATAGACATAGAGAGCTGAAATAGTTAACAAATGATTGCTTTGGCAATGTTTTATAATCATGTTATAAGATATGTAAACAACTGGTTATCTTAATGCTCAAATGTTAAAAAGAAGTTCAAGTACTAGAAAAGAAACAGATAAAGGAAGGGGTATACCAAACAAAATTGCTAATACCTCAGTGACCAAAAACTCTAAGAGAGCTGAAATGTGATTCAAATGATTGTTGTGATAGTGATAATGTTCTATAATCATGTGATAAGATACAGAAAGAATCTGACTTTCTTGATGTTCAAATATTGATAAGAACTTTAAATAGAAGAGAAAAATCACAGAACAATGGAGGGGGTATACCTACAGATATGTTTATATCTCGGCAACCAAACGCCATAGAGAGCTGAAACTTATAACAAATGATTGCGATGATAAAATTCTAAAATCCTGAAATAAGATACATTTACAATCAGACTTTTCTGCTGTTTGACTATTGATAAATCAATAAATATAGTAGAAAAATCACAGAAATTGGAGGGGGTATACCTATGGAAATGTATATATCTCAGCAACCAAAAGCCATAGAGAGCAGAAATTGGTGTCAAATGATTGCGTTGACAATATTCTATAACCTTGTAATAAGATATATAAACAAGCTGACTTTTTTGTTGCTCAAATATTTAAGAAAACTTAAGATATAAGAGAAAAATCACTGTCAAAAGAAGGGGGTATGCCAATGAAATTGCTAATATCTCAGTGACCAATCGCTCTAGAGTGTTGAAATTGGTATCAAATGATTGGTATGTTGGTATGATAATGTTCTATAATTGTGTGATAGACATATAAATAATCAAACTTTCTTGTTATTCGAATATTGATGAGAACTTTAAATATTAGATAAAAATCAAAGAAAAATGGAGGGGGTATACCAATATTAACGTTTATATTTCAGCAACCAAATGTCCTAGAGTGCTGAAATGGGTATCAAATGATTTCATTGACAATATTCTATAACCATGTAATAAGATAATTAAACAAGCTTACTTTCTTGTTGCTCAAGAGAAAACATAAGATATAGCCAAAGGAAGGAGGTATGCCAATACAATTGCTATTCTAATATTTCATTGAGCAATAGCTTTAGAGAGCTGAAATTGGTATCAAATCATTGGTATGATATTGTTCTATAGTCATAAGATAAGACATATAAATAATCAAACTTTTTTGTTGTTCAAATATTGATGAGAACTTTTAATATTAGATAAAACTCAAAGTAAAACGGAGGGGGTATACCAATGTAAATGTTTATATCTCGGCAACCCAATGTCCTAGATAGCTGAAATTGGTATCTAATGATTGCTATGACAATATTCTACAATCATGTAATAAAATATATAAACAAGCTTACTTTCTTGTTGCTCAAATATTTAAGAAAACATAAGTTATAGCAGAAAAATCACTGCCAAAGGAAGGAGGTATACCAGTAAAATTGTTAATATCTCGATGACCCAAGATCTATAGAGAGCTGAAATCGGTATCAAATCATTGCTAGGATTATGTTCTGTAACCATGTGGTAAGACACACAAACATTCTGACTTTCTTGTTTTTCGAATGTTGATAAAACTTTAAATTTAAGGGAAAAATCACAGAAAAATGGAGGGGGTATACCAATGAAAAGGTTAATAAATCAGCAACCAAAAGCTCTAGAGAGCTGAAATTGGTATCAAATGATTGCTATGATAATGTTTTATAATCATATAATATGATTAATGAATAATTAGACTTTCTGATTGTTCGAATATTGACAAGAACTTTAAAAATTAGATAAAAAACACAGAAAAATAGAGGGGTCATACCAACGGAAACGTTTATATCTCAACAACAAAAAAACCTAGAGAGCTGAAATTGGTATCAATGATAGATATGACAACAATTTATGATTATATAATAAGATATAGGAAAAAGTTCATTATCTTGTAGCCAAAATTTAAGAAAACTTTAGATATAAGAGAAAAACATAGACAAATGAAGGGAATATACCAATAGAATTGACAGTATCTCAGAAACCAAAAGCTCTAGAGAACTGAAATTGGTATCAATTGATTGATATGATCATATTCTATATACAAAAATATGAAAATAACAGAAATAATCAGATACAAGTCATTCTGTAGGTATATCAGTTCATTTTTTTTTCATTATTTCTGTGCGATTTTTAGTTTTCATCAATATTCATGAAAAAAAAAAATTAGATGAACCTTATATCCACAAATACATGTTTTATATGTATAAGTGTTATGTATGACAGTTACTTGTCGAAAGATGTGCATTCAGTACTGGTAAACTTCCCAAGGGAGTATGCCCAGGAAAGTATGATGTTATACATATGACGTTTGCTTGTTGTCCTTAGCAATTATTTACTTTTAGTGTCCCAAATATTGGACATAAACAGGTTGTTTACTTCAGAATTTTCTAGAAATTTCAAATTGTTCTTTGACGGAAAAGTCCGGAAAAACCTGGAAAGATGTAGAATCTTCTAGAAAAATCTTTTTTATGTCAAAAGAATATTGTGGAATTTTCTGGAAGGATAATGGTCTCTCTAGAATATTCCAGAACATTAAATTTTGGTAAACAACTTGTTATTTTTAGTATATGATATCATAGAATTTGCTGGAAGAATCCTGAATGTTCCTCAGTGCTATATAAGGGCTACAAATTTTCATAAGGACAATCTTTGGGTACTGTTACTATTAAGAAGTCAAAATCTATCTTACTGGAATTTAAACTTATTCTTGGATTACTTTGTGATATTCGATTCTGGATTGGGACATAGTGCTATTTTGAAATAAACTTTAATTCTTGGGATCAAAAACTGATACAGACTTGTGTTAAAAAAATTCTGAGGGACATTCAGACATTCTTTAAGGGAATTAACATCTTGAAAGGTATTGTACATTCATTTTTGTTTGATTGTATATATGCTTTTGATTGTTTCACATGTAATTACTGGTTAAATCACTTCTAAATAGATTTGTTAAATTTTAAACAAAGCTTGTTGCTGGCTAACCAACTTGTTGGTTTCCTTAATCTTCTAGTTACGCCTGGCACGTAACAATAAGGGTGATAGAACATGGCCATAGCATTCATCTGATTTCACATTAGTGTTCCATGTTTATCAACAGCCCGGGTACAAATGATACTATATGTATACACCCTATTTTTCCAGGATTGGTCTGCATATCCACACTATCTGATCGATGTTTGTTTCAGTTAGATATTTTATTTGGATAAGCTAAATGGAGGTGGATTGGGAACACACCCAACCTGTACACGAAACTGAACCAAAGTTAATACCTGTGATTCTATTACACCTGAATAAAATGATCAAAAATTGTGTCCATCTTGAATTAAACCTTTTCTATTCATTACCACTCTTCACCATTCAATTGTTTCACCGCTGGACCCATTATGGGATCGAGCCCCACATCGAACAAATGTGAGAAAAGTCAAGATCTCCTTTTTAAAGCTCTCTCTCTCTCTCTCTCTCTCTCTCTCTCTCTCTCTCTCTGGATAATCCCGTTTTGTCCCACCTAAGAATTGTTCCAAATCATACGAGCTTAAATAATCTTGAAAGGGACGTAAAACTGAATAAATGTCTTGAGTAAGTTTTACGCTTATTAGGGATTGTAAATTGAGGATCAAGCCAACGCGCCTGTCGGTCTGGGTGCCTCCATTTTTAGGGCCCGATTGGCCTTTCACGTGCATGTTTTAGTGGAATACCGCATCACTGGTCTTTTTTAGGCCCAGACCAGGTTAGACTACAGCATGCCTGTTCAATAAATGACAAAATGTTGATCAGTCTGTCGATGCACATGCTGGTAACTGATGCTGATAACCTGTGTCTTGGACGCCCCTTAGACGAAAACCATCAATGCACACTTTAGTACTTGAAATGTACATGTATGCGCGCCGGGGGGCTTGTGCAAAAGTCAAATCGGCAATACTTTTTGTGCATCTTTTGTAAAAGCTGCACCCAGGAGGTACATTTTAACGAATAGATTATAGTCATTGGTCACCTCTAGTAAACCATTTTCGATTAATTTCGGTTTTCTGGAATGTCATTTTTAGTACGTTGTAGTAACGTTGTTCGTCGAACATGATCCATTCATTTAGGCAGAACGGAAGTGTATATCATTTAGATGCATCTCATCATAGTTCTCTACAATTATTGGGTTGCTGAAAATTCTTAAGGTACATTAAAATGATTCCAATGAGAAAAAGCCCTGAAATTCAAACAAAATTTGGTAAATGTAATGATGATTTCATCTCCAACTTTACCTCTGCAGTCATTTATGAGCTTATAGCCTTAGGGGCATTTCTTTTCAAGAATACCAAGACAAAGCAATATTTTCAAACTATATATGACTAATAATGAAAATTTAGACTTTGACAAGTTTGGCCTTGCTCTTCTGGGAAATCATATGACCTTGACTGCCATATTGTAAACAAACTTCAGACACACGCTGGTTTTTTGACAGTTCTTATCTAGTAGCTTTTAGAGCATTTTAAGAGGTACAAAATTTGGAAATAAGAAAAATTCAATATTTTGTGACCTTTGCAAAATAACTGCACACACTGGTCTTATTTAGATCAGAATTACAACAATTTATTTAAGAAATGAATTTCATTGTTTTGGTGTTCATGGAGCTATGAACCGCAGTGGGTCGCGTGCAAAGTGAATGAACCCCAAAGGGGTTCATGTAAGCTTTGCTAGCGACCCACTGCGGTTCATCAGAAAAATTAAACTCATTGCTTATATTTATATTCATTTCTCTCTATCGCTTGTTGAAAAATCACCAAGGCGGTCACATTTACCAGCAAACAAAGAATCTACACACAGTGTGTGTTCAAACAGCGGAACGGCGTCGACGTTTACAACGTCCAATCAGATTGGCGAGATTCATGTTTTTTTACGTCAAGTTTGGATTACGTCACGTCGCGTGACACAATGTTGTTCATGGAAGTATGAACACAGATGAACATCTAATGGTTCATCTAAGGAGGTTTTAGAAAAATGTAAATATTTATAAATGAAGGTAGTTGGCCCTTTGAAACATTTTGGCACATTTCCAACTATTGCACAAGCAGACGTCTGCCAGAGAGGCACACACACATTGACCCCACGAACTTGGAATATTCACGGACTTAAGATATTCAACGATATATGAAATAGTATTGCGAGGGACAGTCATTGACGAGAACCGTTTGCGAAAATGGGGACATTCCTGTACAACGCAATCTGCCCTCCAACTTCCCGAGTTAATCAAGATAATTCACCGTAAAGTCACGAAAATTATTTCTTAACGTTTTAGCCTGTGGTTGAACTAATTCGTTACGTGCTTAAACGGTCCATACTCCCCCAAATTACCATAGCAATTCCAAATTCAAATTGCCATGCACGTTCTAGGCAGTGCCTAAGTTCATATTAATATGGAGAGTAGGCCTAAGTATGAAAATAAAAAAGAGCATTAATTTAAAGTGAAATATACCACCGTGTTCAAGTAACTTCCTAATAATCATATCGTCTGCAGTCGATTATAGAAAGATAACTCGTCATTCGGGAACACTCAGCTATAACTGCAACTGTAATATCTAACTCGTCACTCCTGTATAATAGCAACTGCAAGTTTGAACAGGCAAAGCCTATGCTAACGAGCAAATCAGGGATATTCGTGGGTATTCGTGGGACCGTATCCCGGAGCGTTCCTTTTTGCATACAGCATGGTATTGTTTACGTCAACATCGCATTGTCTGAATCAAACACAAGTGTGACAAGCTTACCTTGCAAACAGAGTTAAAGTACATATAATGGTCTAAGAGAAAGTAATTATATTCCAAACTTTACATGTACTCTCGCCCCTCATAATGTTGTCCGACGCGCTGTCCAAAATGTTGCATGTACCATTTCATTCACCTGCATGATTATAATTGAAACTTCGGTATTTACTTTTTGTAGCTCACGATGCAAAGTATGTCCATTAAATGTATCAGGCAACGAGTATAGGCTTCTGGCTGAAAAAAGTCTTGCCCGCCCCCCCCCCCCCCCCGCCCCCTAGGGATTTTTGCAGTTAAAGAGCAGTCTTTTCTGATTAAAATAAGAGATGTTTGCACTTTGTACGCCGGGGCGTAATTGGGCGTAATGGTGCATCGGCCATTTAAAAAAGCAACTGTTACCAGCTGTATATATTGCAGTATTCTTGGATTGGGAATGAACAATAGATTGTTTTATAACGCAACAACCCTACATATGGGCCTAATAAAGGTGGGTTCATAAATAGAAGCTTTATTTAGCTACTGACCGAATAAAGGCCATCTCTACTGACCAAATAAAGACCGCGTTGCAATTTTGATTAACGCAACAAAAAGGAGCGCGCCAGTGACGTCAAATTTAGCCACGTTTTGTGACGTCAGTCTCCGCCATTGTTATGCAACGTTACGTAGATGAAACAATTGACAAGAAAAAAATAATTTATCAACAAAATGCACTGCTATGGTGGCGAATTTTGAGGATTCGTTCTGCGGAGTGATTGCTGAGCTGTTGACTAAATAAACAAAATGGCGGAAAGCAAATCTCCTCACATCGGGTGAGTTTTTTCGCGAAATTTGTCTGATTTCGTTGCATTATAAAGTGAATAACTACCCCGTGACCAAAAATAAACCGATTTATCATGCTCGGACCGTAAGCAGATGAAAGGGCTCGCTGAAAGCTCGCCCTTTCATCTGCTTACTAATCCTCACATGATAAATCGGTTTATTTTTGGTCACGGGGTAGTTATTTACTATTTATCACAATTGTACCGTTTTTTCTGCAATATTCTTTAAGGACAATGTGTGGGATGCATAATTTTATCAAGTTGATATAGATGGTTCTCTATTTGTATAACGTATGTAACGTATGTAACAAAATATGCGAATACATTTATGAACAAATAAGGTTTTCAGTAATAATTTCTGTGGAGTACAGATTTTGCAAACACCAATGTAAAGGATAAGAATGACATGTTTGTGTTATTTACATTCAAATGAGAGATGTTTGCACCTTGTACGCCGGGACGTAACGGTGTAACTGTCATTTAAGGATTGAAATTCAGATTTTAGCTTTCACTGGATGATGAAAAACATTAGGCTGTTTTAATGTCTGTGAAGCCCGAAGGGCTTCTCGGAGACATTAAAACAGCTAATGTTTTTCATCATCCAGTGAAAGCTAAAATCTGAATTTCAATACTTATATTTACATTTTAATACTTATATTTACATTTTATATTATCAATCAAGTTTCAGATTTTTAATTGCGCGTATCACCGTTCATTTTCATGATATTTGACATCAAATCCGACTTAACGTAATTTTGGAACAGCCAAAACGTCAAAATTTCGCGCCAAACGTCATGGCGATACGCGACCAACGTCACGACAACAAGAGTAAACAAACAACGTCACTGGATGGGTTTTTACGTCGCCTCGCCCATAGGCGTGGCCTCTAGATCACGTGACATAATGTTTTTCATTGGGAAATGAAGAACACCAAAAAAGATACTTTCATCTAGGGCGATTGCAATAAAAATGTAAATATTTAAAAATAACAACTGTTACCAGCTGAATTTTTGATTGGGAATGCAGAATAGTTTGTTTTGTTCTACTTCCACCATTTGTCTGAAAGGTTCGTCAAGGGCAATATGTGGAATACATAATTTTATCAAGATGATATAGATGGATCTCAATTTGTGTAACGTATGTAACAAAAATGTGTGAATTTACATTTATAAACAATTAAGGGTTTCTGTAATAGTTTCTGTGGAGTACAAAGCTGCAAACACCAATGTGCAAGGTAAGAATGACATTCTTATGTTATTTTCATTTGCTAGATGTGCCTCAGTTGTTACGGTGTAACGACAATTTGTTTATAGTTCTCATGTAATGTTACAACGTTACCAATACCACATCGGACATCATAGACCACTGGACTTGGTTTCATTTTCAAGCTTCTTCATTATAGCCGTTTCATTTTGAGGTAAGTTATGCAAATTATCTTATTTGTTTATTTGTGAATTTTAATTAAAACAATAAAATGGCCGAAAAATCATTAAAACCCATAAAACTACTTTCAGACCTAAGCTGTCAAAATTGCACATAGTTATTACACCAGTGATACAATATGACAATTTTACAGATGTAATGGGTTTATTTGAAAATGATCTCATTTGCATATTTATCAATATTAATATATAAAAAAAAAACTATGAAAGTTTGGAAAATTGCAGAAAAATAAGATGTATACTTACATAATTACTAGTTTCTTGCATGTCAGTAGCCCTAGAATGATAAAAGTGGGAGCAGCTTGATGCTTTAGGCTATGCACTTTGTCATCTAGTCTGATAAATGAATAAACTTATTTTAAGTTTTATGAATATTAATGAAATCTTTACAGACTGGAGAAGAATCACGACAAATAAGAGGATATATCCACAAAATGTTTTGTGTCTAGGTTACTGATAGCACTACTGTACTGAAACTGGTATCAAATAATTGCTATGAGAATGTATTAGAACCATGTAACATGATATAAAAACCTTCTTATCTGATAAAGGTCACTACTATCAAAATAAAAACTTTTTATTGCAACCTGTGGAATGATATGACTGAAAACCATTTTCTAGGCGAAAAACCTTCTGCTTACTGGTGTGCAACCTGTCACATGATTGGCGATGTGCAGCTCGGTTTGGCAAAGAACAAGCAAGATGAATATTTGTTTGTTAATGGGCATTTATTCAAAATGCCGAACCGTGAAATGTGAAACTGACCATTAATAACATTTAATGGTATCAGACTTTGTATAAAACAGTTGTATCTTGATTGTTATAAAACTAGGCCAAATCTGGGTTAGCAAAAACCGCTGGACGGTGTATATGGGGATGGCGGTGGGTCAAGTAAAGTTGTTTTCGATCTTTCTCCTGCAACTGGACACGTGAGGCGAACAAGACACAGCGAGTTGGCAGCTCGCAATCTGATTGGTTAGAAAACCATTAATCTGCCGCCGCTGTATCAAGTAAACAGAGAGGCTCAATACAGGTATTGAGGATCCCAATAGGTTATGGTTGTCCATAAATAATTTTATCTACTACGATAAAATACATTTATTGCAACCTGTGGAATGATATGACTGAAAACCATTTTCTAGGCGAAAAACCTTCTGCTTACTGGTGTGCAACCTGTCACATGATTGGCGATGTGCAGCTCGGTTTGGCAAAGAACAAGCAAGATGAATATTTGTTTGTTAATGGGCATTTATTCAAAATGCCGAACCGTGAAATGTGAAACTGACCATTAATAACATTTAATGGTATCAGACTTTGTATAAAACAGTTGTATCTTGATTGTTATAAAACTAGGCCAAATCTGGGTTAGCAAAAACCGCCACCTTTGGGCAGCTGTCTAGCTACCCAAAAGCGCCCAGACCAACATAGCCAACCCTGTGACAGGCTGCACTGCTGTAAACCATGTGTGCTTAATAATGCAACTATAAACTAAAAATAAGTGTCAGTTGATTGGAACACCCCTGCATAAGTCAGTGGGTTTCATCATATCTCAAATTACATACGACAAAAATCACACCTTCTGAATAACAATGTATTTGCCTGAGCATGTATATAATTCCGCATAAGACAGAAATAAATAACCACTATAAACCCAAAAATTTATTGTCCACCATGATATTCTGCTTCAAATAGCGTTTATATGTTGCTGTACAACGGCATCAGACGTGACAACAGACCTGTTTGCCCAACATAGCCGCCTGACCCGTTAATATGATGTTAGATATTCATAAAGGTGTTTAAAACCGTATTGTAAAGTTTTACACTAGTCTATTGAATGTTGATATCAACAAAAAGTTCTTAACATAGCTCTATGTCCTTATTCTCTCATTACAGCAAAATACATGTATACCTAAATATGAAATCCTAGGGCAGCCACATTCAACAAACAAAAATCATATTCTCATTAAACATATCCACTTGTGTACCTGCTGCATAAGTCAGACAGGTTGTTAAATTGTGCCTTAACTAAAGTTATTTCTGCTCATATAGAATATGTATTGTCCACACTGCACAATTCAATGAAAATTCAGAGCTTATTTTTCTCCCCTTAACTGGAACTGACCCATATTTTCCCTACCTAAAATGCTATTCAAAAAACATGATAGATCTACTTTTGCCGCATCAGACAGTCAAAAGCAGCCCAGTCACAAATATATGTTGTAATTTAAAAACGAAAGCACGTGATACCCATGCCATTTCAAACTTGTACTAGCAACCCAGCTGCATAAGCCAGTCTGGGTGAAGCTTAACTGAAATTTTCTAGAATTAGGGCTGTATGTACTGCGTTTTCTCAAAACAAGACTTAATTCGCCATTGGAATGCGAATGTAATGCTTAAAGGAGTCTGATTTCCACCGACCCATTTCCCTAATCTTGGAGTCTGACAAATTTAAATTGTGGCACCAAGTTGCCCCTCCGATCCTCAACATCAGGAAAACATGTCCGTGCAATGAATACCCCCTTGAACCCCACTTTTATACAGCAAAACTGGGGTATATGCAGGGGTATACCTATTTTTCTTATTTTTGCTCCAAAACATACATTGTTGGAACTCGTTAGAACCGCCTCGTCGAGGCGGTTCTAACGTGTACCCACAATCTATGTTTTGAGCAAAAATAAGAAAAATATCAAAATTTTTCTACTGAATATTTTCCCTTTTTTTCAACTTAGGAAAAATCTTATATTACACGGGCATGTTTTCGTAATGAGGAATGTGGTTTGTATTTCTTGGGGTCAAGATTTGCATCCATAACTAACATTTTAAAGACTGAGGAGAATTGTGGACTGGAAACGGGGCACCATCCTCATTTATGAAAATAGGACCCTTTTTAGGTCCTTTAATACAAATGTGACGTGCTAATGCCCTAACAGGACAGAACTGTTCATCAATCCTGGCCTTCAATTCAAGAGTGACCTCCCGTTTGGAGTGTTTAAAGTGAAATAATGTAAGTGCCATACCCGTAAGTTTCCCACCGTGTATCGAAAACTGAACATGTTCCCTTTGAATAACATGGGATTCCTGCCCTCCCTTTGTAGTATATTCTCCTATCCTTAGAAATGCGTGAAATGCGACTAAAACCATGGCAGAATACATGCGTTGTTCATAAGCTGATGAAAACAATCGTTCAATGGATCGAACAAAGTTATGCAAAATGTGTAATGTGATTGGCAATCGTTGATCCTGTGCGGGATATATACGTTTTGCACCCAGTAGTAATTTTCTTACGATAAACGATCTTGTCGGACTAGGAAACCCCAAAATATTGTGATAATAACCCAACGCTGCTACATTAGTTTGGATACTGTTTGGTTTATAGCCCTTGTTCACTAAAATACAATAAAACGTGCCATACTAGATTCTGAAATTGGAAAACAGACATGTTTGTTGGTCGTACGAGTGACCTGCCCTGATTCCAAAAACTCGTATAAATGGAAATTGCATTGCGGTAAGTCTTTTGAGTAGCCCGTGATACCGACGCATTCAGCAGCTTTGTCATCGAGCATTCTATATCTCTATTTTGAGTAGGTGCTCGGGGACTGGCGTGGGCTGTCTGTCCATCTGTGGTGCGAGTTGCAGAAATTCCGCCACCTTAAAACGAGAAATTAAATCTGGTAAGGTGTTTAAACTTCCCCTCAAATGAACACATCTAGTCAAAATATTGAAACGCATGCATGCCAGGACGAAACGCCTGACCAGGCACATGATGTTTTGATCTTTACTTGATTGCTTGTTGAGAATGTAAACCGCTGCCGCGTTATCAATATGCAAAGTGATGCATTTGTCCCTAAATCGTGCACCCCATATCTCAAATGCCAGTACGATAGGAAATATTTCCTTGAATGTTATTGAGAAGCTTTCCAGCTGCGAAGGCCATTCGCCCATTATCCAGTGGTTTTGAAAAATTGCCCCAAATCCAGCTGACCCTGCAGCGTCAGTATAAAGATTAAGTGAAAGGGAAGTAACCCACTTTTCTTCCAAACGTAAGTTCCAACCATTGAAATGCTCAACGAACAACAACCAAGCTGCCATATCCCTTCTGGCCTCTTTGTTCAACGTGACTCTATGGTTTGGTCGAGACACATTCTTTGTAAGGTCAATGAGCCTGCGAAGAAAACATCTACCGGGACGCACCACTATACAGCAGAAGTTTAGAAGACCTATTACAGACTGAAGAGACTGTAGCTTTATTTTCCGACATTTTTGATATGAACGCAAAAGCAATCTAACCTTTTCCAGTTTATCGTCGGGTAAACGCGCCTCCATTCTGACAGAATCCAATTCTAAACCCATAAAAGACAGACATGTGCAAGGACCAACCGTTTTATTTTGTTTAATGGGAACACCCAACTCTTCGCAAACCGTTAAGAAATTTTGAAGATCTACCGCGCACTTATCTGATTCTGCAGGACCCATAATCAAGAACTCATCTAAAATATGCAGAATGAAATTTATTCCTAACTTGCTTTGTGCAATCGATTTTAAACCCGAGCTAAATCTATCGAAAATTGCTGCAGAACTGCGTAGACCCATACTTAAACAGTTGTCATAGTAATATTTTTCCCCCCATTTGATCCCTAGCAGATCATGATCGAGTTCGTGAATTGGAAGGATCCGATAGGCATTTTCGATATCGGTCTTGCAGAGGCGACAGCCGGGACCCAGTAATAAAACCATGGCAACTGCATCATCAAAACTACAGTACTTGACCGTTGACAGTTCGCTGCAAATGAAGTCGTTTATGGACTGACCCTCTGGGTAACTAAGATGTTGGATCAACCTAAACTCACCAGGTTTCTTTTTGGGTACAATGCCTATTGGGCTGAACTGAATATTAGGAAAAGGGGGTTGGTCGAACGGACCCTGTATCCTACCCAAAGCAACCTCTGTAGCAATTTTGTCAGAAATGATCTGGGGATGTTCCCTGCAGGATTTTAAGTTTGTGCAATCCCTAAAATCTCTTGGACCTTCATAGCCTATTCTGAAACCTTCCCGAAGCCCATTCAATAAGTAATCCTCAAATTGGAAACCCTCAATCAATTCTGCGAACCTAGTCAATTTTATCGGTGTCACCGGGTTGACAATACGTTCATCGCCGCCGTTGATTGTAGAATGTATTATCTGATGCTGCTCTAGGGTTTGATTGAGTGGAGCCTTGCTGACCCTGTGTATCGGGTCTTGCTGCACTTTCCTGTTGCTTACAGTCTTTTGCTGAGTGGGAGCCTTTGCAGATCCCACAATTGTGGGGAAACTTACAGCTGGGTCTATTGCAGGTCCCTGACCTATTGAAGGCCCAGCAGCAGTTCCTAAGAAAAGGACTTCTTTGTTTCTGAAAAGTAGAGTTGGACTGCTGTTTCTGGTTGCCAAAGCTTTGAAAATTGTATGTCGCGGAAGGTACCCATAAATCATAATATATCATGTCCCACCTGTGAGATACACCCTCTCTAAGTTGCCTAAGTTGAATATCGTAATTATACCACGCTAAACCTGGCCTCCGATACGCAAGATCACGAATGATCTCGCCATATTTCATGAGTTGTGGTGCTTCTTTGGGAAATTTTTCGGTATAGACCGCTACAAATCTTAAAAAGGCTGATGTCCACTGTGCAATGTGTGTTATCTTGCGAGACTGAGATTGTGGTATCAAATTGAATGTAGAATCATTGGACAGTTGTAATGTAAATTTCTGTTGTTTAGGTTGTATGCCATATGTTGGCAGCAACAAAGCAAAATCAACATATTTTTTGGTCCAAATTTTTCTTTTAACCTTTGAAGATAATTGTGATGAAATAGGGACTGAAATTGGTTTTGCAAATATTGTTGAATGAACAGATTTTGAATGTGGCTGCCCACCTGTTAGAACATTGATATGCGCTTTAGCAGCATTATTCAGTTCACTATCAGATTCTTGGATTTCTGGTGACTCAAAACCATCATCTTCCTCAGACTCCGTCTCGTAGGTAGGAATACGTAATAGTGGTCTAGACTTGCGGTTGTCAATGTTAGGCTCAACCATAGATGTGTCCTCGAAATCGATCGATCCATCCTTGTCAGACATGTTTTCATACTCACTGTCCGACAGGTTGTCTGAATCGCTGTCCTCAGACCTTTCCGCATTGTTTGTCTTCAATGTCTTTGTACATGTATCTCGACGACTACTTTTTTTCTGACCATTGCCCTTGGCCTTATTCGATGTTCGTGTATGTCGACGACTAACTTTTTTCTGTCCACTGCCATTGGCCTTGTATATACTTGCGACCAGATTCGCTTTGTTTTTATATCCCCGCTTTGTGGTTGTTACACGAAGTTTACGCCCAGATCCACTTGTGATGCCATTGACCGATTTACCACCAACGTTATTATCGTGCTTATTTCTATGTGATCCCTGTTCCGTTTCCTTATCAACTGACAAATGTTTGCGTTTGGAGGTGTTATTTACACCGAAAATGTTCCCTGAACCGCTGTCCCCTGAAAACCGCTGTAAGGCATTATTGACCGCTTTCCTTCTTTTAGTTCGGATCCGACTAACCTCTGTAGACGCAGCGGCTCTACGCTTTTTAGTAGTTGGCATTAGGACAGCTGATCAAGCCTCCCAGGGTCAAACCTGCAAAAATGAAAAAACAGGGGAAAAAAATACTCTTCAAATGCGCAGGAGACCTGCGAGTGCGCGACACTACTTTTCAACAAAAATACAATTAAAATACTACCAAACAAATATTGTGATTGTTTGAGATGCCATCTGGCATTCACCGTACATTGCTATTTAACCCATGTGGCATTAACTATAACATTTGACACAATAAGCATATTTTGCTATTATAACCATGTGGCATTAACCATACTTTGCCACTATAACATTATGCACGGTAAGCATATATTGTGATTATAACCATGTGGCATTAACCATACTTTGCCACTATAACATTATGCACAGTAAGCATATATTGTGATTATAACCATGTGGCATTAACCATACTTTGCCACTATAACATTATGCACAGTAAGCATATATTGTGATTATAACCATGTGGCATTAACCATACTTTGCCACTATAACATTATGCACATTAAGCATATATTGTGATTATAACCATGTGGCATTAACCATACTTTGCCACTATAACATTAGGCACAGTAAGTAAATCTTGTTATTATAACCATGTGGCATAAACCATACTCTGCCATTTGTATTTTTATTATCATTATTATCAATATTTATTTACATTGGCATCAACCATACTCTGCCTTTTTTTTTTTTTTGTTTTTGTTTTTTTTTTTTTTTTTTTTTTTTTTTTTTTACAACAAATCCTTTTTCATTGACACAACTGCTGCTCTAATATTTTTAAAATATTTAGGGTAACCGGCAACATAATTGGGATGAGTGCCATCATCATCCAGCGCAAGGGACAATTGTTCAGGTTCAAACAAGCCTTTATGCTTCCAGTAAAATATGTTCCTTTCGTCCTTGACTAATTCAACCAAAAGACGGTTAACCTGATCACACCTGTCATTAAACCATCCAATATCAACCGGGTGTCTTACCCTTCGTTTTGGGCGCAGGCGATGCAAAATTTGCATGACCACAACCCTCTTCACGTTGCAAAAATTTCACCAGATATTGTGCTAATGCAAATAAGTTTCCAGCCACCCATTCTTCCCATTCAGTGTCGGTTGCATTTTCAGGCTTTGCGCATATATCATTTGTACCAGCTTGAACTATGCATATATCTGGCATAAAATCACTGACAATCTCAAGGTCAGACCTAATCCGTGGTATTGATGCACCGCGTCTCCCTGAAAATTGGACTAAAAACTCTTTCCTTGATAAATTCAGAGTAACATTGTGTTCTTCAGAATCGCGGTCCTGTAAAAATTTCTTAAACCCCGCTATAAAAGAATGACCAAGCAAAAGCACTTTGAACAAGAAAAATTATAACATGAAGTGTCATGTTATTATTGGGCGGCTTAAAAGATGTATTATCATATAGAGCACGGTTATGATATTTCATATAGTGCAGGAGACTTTTGAATGTTGTATAATGTGACCGTCTTAAATTTGGTATCTACTGTAATAGCTTAAGACAACTTGAGATGGTAAGTTATTCGGGCATGTTGTATGGGTATGCAAACAGAATTTGGGATATCAGTTCTAGTAACAAATGCTGTTTAATGTACACATTTTGTTTGGAACTGAATGACAAGCATACGAAAATGCAAGATCACTGAAATGTAATGAGGACTAAATCTTCATGAAAGAGCTGTGTTGTTAGTGTGGATTGATATAGTGTTAGTTTGATTAGGAACAACAGGCTTTTGACCGAGTTATTTTAACTCGTTCTAATATGTGTAATTATTTCATAATTTTGGTAGTTTTAGTGTATTTACCTAATAAATCGTATAGGGGAGATAGAAATAAAACTGGAATATAGATATTTACAGTTTTTATTATGTTCAGCAACATGTTGGTTTTTTTTTCTATTTTAGCACATATCATTATGAAACCAGAGGACCATTGGTCCTGAGAAAGCTCACCTGAAGCCTGATCTTGGAGTATTAAGTCATAATGAAATGACCTTGACCTTGAATACTCACACACCTTTATTGACTTCA
This sequence comes from Rugalucina vietnamica, assembly GCA_964017185.1. Lineage (NCBI taxonomy): Eukaryota > Metazoa > Mollusca > Bivalvia > Lucinida > Lucinidae > Rugalucina > Rugalucina vietnamica. Next base: position 33,425,562 of record OZ024876.1, read on the forward strand.
TAAGTTGTCTGCATCTGCAAAGTTTCAGGTCTCAGGCTGCAATAGTTTCCAAACCCAGTGATTTCTGAGAAAACCATAATTTTAAGTTTGATATTTAAATGACCTTGGGCCAAGGTCAAGACATGACCTTGGCCTTCAGTAATTACTTACCTTCATTGACTCCATTAGTTGTCTGCATCTAGCAACTTTCTGGTCTCAGGCTGCAACAGTTTGTTTTTGCCTTTTCCCATGTAGGCCTATGTTTCCAAAATTGACCTTGCCGTAAAATAGGTCAAGGTCATCATAGGGTCATCATTTCAACAAACTATGATGGGCTGGAGTCCCAAATGCTACATACCAAGTTTCATGAAAATGGGCCTGTCGGTTCTGGAGAAGATTTTTGAGTGTTTTTACCATATACGGGCGTGGCTGCCATCTTGGTCATGTGACCTGGATTTCGCTAATAAACTTTCGTCTCCACTACCCATGGATGCTCCACATAAAATTTCGCTTTGATTGGCCAAGCAGTTTCAGAGAAGATCTTTGAAAAGTGTGTATGGACAACAGACTGGCCAAGGTCAAGAGATGACCTTGACCTATATTAATCACATACCTTCATCTACTCCATTAGTTGTTTGCATCTACCACTTTTCAGGCCTCGGGCTGCAATAGTTTTCAAAAAATCCATAGTTTTCACTTTTTCCTATGTAAAAGCCTATGTTTCCAATTTGACCTTGCCGTAAAATAGGTCAAGTTCATCCAAGGGTCATCATTTTATCAAACTATGATGGGCTGAGGTCCCCGATGCTACATACCAAGTTTCATGGAAATCGGCCCACCGGTTCTGGAGAAGAAGATTTTTGAGTGGTTTTTACCATATATGGGCGTGGTGGCCATCTTGGTCATGTGACCTGGATTTCGCGATCAAACTTTTGTCTCCCCTACCCATGGATGCTCCACATAAAATTTCACTTTGATTGGCCGCGCAGTTTCAGAGAAGATCTTTGAAAAGTGTGTATGGACAACAGACTGGCCAAGGTCAAGAGATGACCTTGACCTATATCAATCACATACCTTCATCTACTCCATTAGTTGTTTGCATCTACCACTTTTCAGGCCTCAGGCTGCAATAGTTTTCAAAAAATCCATAGTTTTCACTTTTTCCTATGTAAAAGCCTATGTTTCCAAATTTGACCTTGCCGTAAAATAGATCAAGGTCATCCAAGGGTCATCATTTTATCAAACTATGATGGGCTGAGGTCCTCGATGCTACATACCAAGTTTCGTGGAAATCGACCCACCGGTTCTGGAGAAGAAGATTTTTGAGTGGTTTTTACCTTATATGTGCGTGGCGGCCATCTTGGTCATGTGACCTGGATTTCGCGATCAAACTTTCATCTCCCTTACCCATGGATGTTCCACATAAAATTTCATTTTGATTGGCCAAGCAGTTTCAGAGAAGATCTTTGAAAAGTGTGTATAGACAACAGACTGGCCATGGTCAAGAGATGACCTTGACCTATATTAATCACACACCTTCATCTACTCCATTAGTTGTTTGCATCTACCACTTTTCAGGCCTCAGGCTGCAATAGTTTTCAAAAAATCCATAGTTTTCACTTTTTCCTATGTAAAAGCCTATGTTTCCAAATTTGACCTTGCCGTAAAATAGGTCAAGGTCATCCAAGGGTCATCATTTTATCAAACTATGATGGGCTGAAGTCCCCGATGCTACATGCCAAGTTTCGTGGAAATCGGCCCAACGGTTCTGGAGAAGAAGATTTTTGAAGTGTTTTTACCATACATGGGCGTGGCGGCCATCTTGGTCATGTGACCCGGATCTCGCGATCAAACTTCAGTTCCCCTACCCATTGATGCTTCACATAAAATTTCACTTTGATTGGTCAAGCGGTTTCAGAGAAGAAGATCTTTGAAATTGTGGACGACGGACGGACGACGGACGGACGCCAGATCATGGCCATCCTATAAGCTCACCTTGTGAGCCTTCGGCTCAGGTGAGCTAAAAATGCCCATGCAATATATAGATTTTTGGGTTGTGAAAATGTATAATATCTTCTTTTTTTTTTTTTTTATACATTTTTCTTATTTTTGGCTCAAAACAAAGATTGAGGGTACAAGTTAGAACCGCCTTGGTGAAGTGGTTGTAAAGAGTAGCTTCATTCCATGTTTTTGGAGCAAATACTTATAGCTATACATACTTGTAATTATAATTGACAAATAAAATTCAATAGTGTTATATAGTAATACAATATGCAAGTCATTATTACACTTATAACTTTACAGTGGTGAGATTGAAAACATATGTATACTAATCAAAACTTCTAACCAGCCACCAGGGTTCATTATGACAATTTTTGCAACATAAACAATCCTCACATAGATATATGTACCAGGCATTACTAGTACTGTACTGGTGAGGAATATTTGAGTCAACCAAAGCTGGGCTGAACAATGACCTTATTTCAAAATAAGGACCTTGGACAGTCTACAGCCGATTATAGAAACCATATATCTAATGTAAACCCAGACATCATCTTGCCGAAACGAAACACAAGACAATGTTTAGGTTCCATTAGAGATTAAAATTTGATAATTCATCATTTTAATAATTACTCATCTTTTCTCAATATATAATACAATACATAATTCTTTTTACTTTTTTTATACTGAAAATGTATATTGACCTATGTGAAACTTATAGAAACAAATAACATCAATAGCATTGAAACTGATTACTAGTTATTAGTTGATAAAGTCCATCGAAAAAGTATGTATGAAAATAAATACATATATTGAAGGAAATTATTTCAAAGTTCTTTTCTTCGTAAAGAGACGTCTGTCCGTTTTTCAAAACTTTTGTAAACATAATTACCCTATTTATGTTTACATGAGAATTCTGTATGCTTTAAGTCCCCCCACACTTTTTTTTCGATAGTTGGCATTACTTACTAACATTTATAACATATACATTTGTACTTTCAATACTGTTCACAATAAGTTGCATTGGTCAAGCTATAGTCATTCGCTTTGTTGAAAGGCTTAAATTTATCGTTATAAATTTGCTGCAAAGTAAATTTAATGGTAAAGTTTTATAGGTTTGATCTGTATCAATATTGTCTAATTAGCAAACGTTGAAATGAAAGCTTCAACTAGAACCACAAATGCAATCAATACACGTGTATCTTGTCATTGGTCAAATATAAGCCTCTTTACCAGCAAAACCGTGTTTGAGGTATACAGGGTTATACAATTTTTCTTACTGTTGCTCCAAAACATAGATTGTGGGTACTCGTTAGAAACGCCTCGCCGAGGCGGTTCTAACGTGTTCTCACAATCAATAAATCAATCGTGATTTTTTTTTTCAGTAAAAAAGTTCATTTTTGCAACCAAAACAATCTCCATACATTGCATGGGCAAATTTTCGTAATGTACACATGAACCTTTGCTTTCTATCTAGAAAGCAAACAGTAGACTGATTCTCTCGATCACAAAGACAGTTTTTTTAACCGCGAACTAATTGAGATCACTTGAGCAATAAAACGAAAAGTCTCGATCTTCAGAATTAAATGAGACGTGTCATGAGAAAACCGGATTTCTGCGTATGCGAAAACAAAGGCGCAGATCAGCTTTGCAGTAACTGCAAATCTTATCAGCGCCTTTGTTTTCACTTAACCTATAGAACAATTCCTCCTCTACATATACCTAAAATTTCAAGCCTCTAGCCTGCTTCTGTGACTGTGCAGGTTTTCTCGCATCGCGGCTCAGATTAATGGGTGTAGATGACAACCATAATGCCTAGATCAGAGTATGGTAAGCCATCACGCAAACACCGCTTTTACATATCCTTCAACTGGTTCCCGGCACATAGGACATCTGGATAGAGCAGGGGCACACTGAGGGCACGCCACCATATGACCACAGTTCACGAATATCACTGCTGCTCGGTCCTCTAAACAGATTTTACAGGCGAAATTGTCTTTTAAACGTTGGTTTTCTGCTAGTAAGTTTTCTGTGAAATAAACAATTTTCATACATTATTTAATCAGTTTTGAACAAGATTTACTTTGAAGTATTTTAAATGAACTTTTATTTATTCCTCTGACAGTCTGATGAACTAAAGAATTGTGTCATACAAAGATACCACCCAGCGCCTAAAACCTAAAATATTAATTGTGCTTAGATCTATTTGATTATGCTATAACTTTACAAAAGAACAAACACATACGTATGGTATTGCATTTTAAACAGGTATTGTAAGAATGATCAAGAATGAATAAAATATCCAGAGGATCAGAACACGTAATGTGTGAACCGTAACCTTGGTCAAGTAGGCTTGTAAAAGGAGCTTCCAAAGAAAACCAAAATATTATTTTGCTTTCACTTACCATTATTTTCCGTACTACTGTATACAGTCACTTCTACACACAGAATTAGTTTGAACACAGTCAGCGACATTGTTAGACACAGCACTACTGGAAATATCACAGTCCTCTAGTTCCTCACATAGTTCAGCAATCTCAACCCCCTTGAAATAGGAATGCCCTGAAATGAATTGTTGAAAACATAAGACTTAATTAAGGTACTTTTCTAAACTTCAACTTTCAAAGACCAAGAAGATTTGTGTGAAAAAGCTTCACTGAAGCTTGTGTCAAGTCTAATCTTTTATCATTAAAAACCAAGTTGGGATTTTTTTATTATTAAATTGTATCTATTTCTGTGCCTATTATTCTTACTTTGTAAAGACAAAAATGGACTTAATTTCAAGCGCTTTTACTGGTTTACTCAATTTTGAATGTCATCACGATAACATATCCGTGTAATGTATACCCCCTTGAACCCCACATTTATATAGTAAAACTGGGGTATGCTGGGGTATACCTATTTTTCTTATTTTTGCTCCAAACATAGATTGTGGGTACTCGTTAGAACCCACAATCTATGTTTTGAGCAAAAATAAGCAAAATATAAAATAAAATTCCTCTGAAAATGATCGATTTTTGACCTGAAAAAATTACTGTATATAATATGGGCATGTTTTCGTAATGTTTGATGACATTCCTGGCTGAGATCGAGTATTCCAAAGTTAGTCTACTTACGTTTGTCTTCCATATATTTCTTGATAGCTTGTTGTACCAGACTTCTCTCGTATCCCATCTCAATACAACTGAGAGCAGCTGGGGTTTCCATCACATCCTCGACTGCTTCTGACTGAAAAATAGAGAATTCAAAAGTTATATACATGTTTTAAACACTAAAGCGCAATTAAAACGCACTATGATCCTTTTAGCCATGGCTGCTGCAATGAAACGGTCAATATGAGAATCAAACTTAGTCATGTTTGACATATGTCAAATCAGGGCACAGCTGACCTAAACATTACATTATAACATGGAGGTATAATCAGTCATTATAGCCCCATGATTATAACAAAACTCTAAACAACAGACGATAAAAAAAAAAAAAAAAAATCATTTCTGAAATTTGGAACTGGCGTCATTTAGTGAGTATATGGTTGTATTCAAGTAAATAGAAAACTTATATACCTCCTCAGCAACCTTTGGACAGTCCTGCTCAATACCATTCCCTTTCACCTTGTCTATAAATGGTTGCCCCTTCACCAGGATGATATGTGGACAGTGTGGGTACCATTTAGCATGCTCAAACCATGGGTCATCCCCTGGTTCCCAGTTCCGTAACCCTCCACCACAGTGGTAACATCTCACGGCATCTCCTATACCTGGAAATGATATGTCATGTAATTTTATATAATTTATTTATTAAATCTATCATTATGGCGCATTAACGTTAAATTAATATAGGATAACATTTTATGTGACTTTAAAAAGGACATTTAGGAAAACAGAAAAACTATTTTTTCACCTTGATCACCAATTTTCCAGTCTGAATGCGGAATAATGTTTCTATTCTTATCCACAGGTGCACTATTTTTAGTCATTAGTGTACAAAATTCCGCTTCTGATTCTAAATCAAGCGATGATAAATATAAAACTGGATTTCCATAAACTATAAATAGAAAAAGAACTGGATTTTCCGATTTTTTCCACCGCAGTTTCTAAATTTTTATAAATTCGTAACGCGTCTTCGTCAATTTCCGGCTATTTCCGCTGTTGAGGTATTTGGTTTAAAGTTGTCTAAATATTCGAAATACAGATTATTTCCTGCTATTTATTAGACATGCTTCTAATGTCTGTACACATCTATTTTAAGTATACTGTTTCAATAGTTTTCTCTAAATTTACACTGATAAAGCCTTTATTCCTGTTTAAGACCTCACACTGAATGAACGAGATGATTACGGAATCGTGATATATATATATATATATATATATATATATATATATATATATATATATATATATATATATATATATATATATATGAATTGTGTGATCTAAAAATATCTTGGTGACTATATAATTATATGGTATATAATTGTGTATAGGTCAAAATTTTGTACAATCGTGAGATTCACCACGAGGACCGAACAACGAACCAAATGTTGTGAACAGCTGCAGTAGCTGAGGGTGAAGTTAGGGTCCTGTAAAACCGGATTAAACCCCCCACCTCCCCGCCCCACCACCCACACACGTAATTTTATATTTATTTCCCGTCAGTTGTACCTTTTCCCATGACCCGGTATTTTAATAATAATAATTATAATAAATGAATATATTATAGGGTTATTGCACTCCGTTGGGATATCTACGGACGCTCGCAAGCTCGCGTCCTTCGATATCCCAACTCGGTACAATATTCAACGATATCAGTGCGATAACCCTTTTATTACATAGCTATAAATATCTGAGTCTCATATTTGATGTTTTGTTGAGAGTAAGCATTACAAAATTGAAATATCTACACGAAGGCTTTGATAATATCCATGAGCGATATCATTTTTGCACTAGTGCAATATCAGATAATATCATTTTTGCACTGTTACTTTTTGGAAGCAAATTTTGTAATTGAATCAATATAACTGGCATTTTGTTTTCTTTTTTCTGCTTAAATTGCCTAAATCTGAAAATGACAAGCTTTGGCCGACGTTTCGGCCGGTATGACGTCATTTTCCACGTGACGTCAAATGAAGATGACGTCATTAGAGTTGACGTCCCAATTTTACAATTTTGTACGATTACCTTCAAGTCAAGAAATTGGCATTGTTTCACAAAAAGAATTTTTCTCTTTTAGCAAAGTGTGCAATATCAAGTAAGTGTGCAGATATCGACTGATATCTGCACACTTGTTACTCGGCTTTTATCCCTAAGTTTTAATCATTTCATATTTATAGCTATGTAATAAAACGAAATTTCATACTAATACTAATGCGTGAAAGATTCGATAACCATGACTGAATGACTTATTAATCAACTCGTTACTTAAGTCCATAAAAGATCAGTTTTGGTCCATTTTATAACTTTTTTTTTTGCTTTGGTCTCACACGTTTAGATACAGAAAGACATCATCATTGGTATTTCTGACATGGAGGTTTATGTGTTGTTTTTGTTCGTAGTGTGCGCTTATTAGATCAATATTTTGTTACCTAAACTTTAAGTTATTTTGAAAAATTATGCGCACTGTGCGCTAATTAGAACGAATACGGTAATTGTTGGGCATAATTATTTTACTTGTAAACCGATTTTTAAAATTTTTGCAGCACTTTTTACGACTTTTGGGTTGCAAAAAGATGACATAGTCATATTTTTCAGTGTTTCACAAAAGTGAGATTTTGAAAAATGCAGTTTCTGAAAGATGGTGTTCAGACAGTAACTGTATCCAAAACCAAAAATTCGGCAGCTTGCAGTTGCACAGCTAAAGCTACATCTCGATACCTTTTCCAACTTCTCTTCTGGGCCAGAGTTAACGCATTCTTGACGCAGTGGTATCCTGCTGAGTCACTAAGCTGGGTATTGAACGGTGCTGGTTTTCACAGTCAAGTTTGGCGGGAAATGGGTAATGGACACAGACAATTTCCATTAGGAGACCTCCTTAAATTCCAACACATTATTTTGTCCGCTTCCAAGAATCCTATGACCTTTAGAAACACTTCTGGGTAAAATATTGGTGGCGTCCATTTCAAAATTTTAAAAGAATTCAAGAGTGACTAAAAAATCGCAGCCCTCCATGGCGCGCTTGTAAAGAAGACGAACGAAGCGCAATATTATATAGTAGCGCAAAGGGACTAGTGATCGATCAAAAATAGCCATGTTTGATAAATTTGCGGATCAGACATGCAGTGGAGAATGCATGTGTACATACCATATGCAAGCTTGAACCTTCGCCATGTTTTCCAATATGTCAATTTATGATGTCATCACATCACATTCTCAGTGACGTCATTTTAACACACCCACCATCATACAGCGTGAATCAGGGTCAGGTGGACCAGTGATCCATCACCTTTTTCTCTCCGAAACCGCGGCTAACTTTGAAGGTATGTACATTTTTAGAAAGAATGATTATTGTTTACCTCTAGCCACGAAACACAGTTTGGAAATTTTCAGTGAGTTAAAAGAAATAAAGCAGCGAAATGAGGTGGTCAAAAAGCATAAACGCCCATAGAAACAATGGAAAACTGTTGAAAAAATAGCTCGAAAATCACAGAAATTGTCCATTAATCGCAGCGTTGTCCTATACAATTTGGATGTGGATCAGATTTGCTTAGTATGCAGTAAAGTTAATAAAAATTAGCCAGCCGGAACGAATGCAAGTTGTTTTATCTTGAAGAATTCATTGAACAATCGCCGCTTTTAGTTTTAAGCAGTACAACTAAGACCCTCTCTTCGTAAAGTGCAAGAAAATCCAAGATAGAAAAGCTTTCCAAAATAAATTTAAATCAGTGTTTGTAAGGTAATATAATGCGCTTTAAGTTAAGGCTAGCATAAGATTTACTTCAGGTATCCTTTGAGAATTAATAGCCGATAATCACCAGTTGATCGATCACTGGTCCCTGATCGATCACTGGTCGCCTTGCGCTATGCCGCCCAATTCATGATTATTAAAATATGTACAAACCCTAATGCGGTATAACGACAAAAACATCAACAATACTCACCAAAATATTAGCAAAATTAATTATAGGATATTAATACATAAATTAACAGGAAATCCAGGCGTCTAATCTAATCTAATCTAATTAGATCTGTTATTGTTGTTGACTCAGAATCAAAATGGCTAATGAGGTCAAAAAAAAGTAGGCCTAAACGTGGGTTAGATAATTACGTCATAATAAACAAGGTTAACCAAATTGTAATTGGAATAAAATAAACAATTTACTCGTTAAAACAATTGTACGACTTAGATCGTTCTTGATATGTCTATACAAAATAAGAACTTTCTTCTCAAATATAAATTAAATATGGAACTATATAGCCGCATCACTACCTGTTTATATAATACAAATTCATACTCAAACAATAACAAACAAACTGGTTACCAGTGCAATAGTATTTTAAGGCGCACAAGCCGGAAACCAAGGAAAGGGGCATACAATGGGGAAAGAGGCGCTTAATGAGGATAAGCCTATGTAGCCTCCGAATGAAAAACCAATAAATAAAGCGAAGTCCCTTTGGGGAACCTCATTTAAATACATCATCTGGTATAGGTAAAATTTTTGACCCTGCCGCATGAACTCAAGTGATGAAGCTTTATTAACAATAACACCTATTTTTGTTTTACACATTTTTCAAGTGAAACGTGAAGCACGTGGTCGTATATTGTTTACCGTGACAAAATCGTATTATTGAGAACATAGGTATATCAGTCCCATCAACATATCGGCACGGTCTATCTATCTATCTTCTGATACTGAGTCGATCAATTTCTGATCATCACCTCAGGTGTGGGGTGGGTGGCTAAATTTAGAATTTAGTCAAGGGAAAATAAAACATTTGGGGTGGACCATTAAAACTATTTACAAGATATAGATGAGAGGCATACTAAAACGCATGCCTCTGGGCTAATGATTTAAATAGAAGCCTTAAATTCCTCAATGGTCTTAGATAGGACCACTGAGGAAGGGAGACTATTCCAAACCGGAATAGTTCTGGGGAAAAAGGAATTTTTCAGGGCATCACTATAGGCAAATGGTCTTGTGTATTGTGATTCATGTGATGCCCGAGTATGCCTTAGATTGGGTGCCGGGGTCAGGTATTTGTCTTTATCAAGAGACACTGTACCGGAGTGTATCTTGTAGAAGAAGGTTAAGGAGGACCGCTCCCTGCGAGACTCCAGGGATGGCCACTCGAGTTCGTCTAGCATTTCACCGACGCTACTGGTGTTCCTCCATCGCCTGCAGGTCCACCGGGCAGCAGTCCTCTGCACCTTCTCCACCATCTCAATCTGAGTTTCATGATAGGGATGCCAAATAGGAGCTGCATACTCAAGTTGAGGCCGAACCAATGTTTTGTATGCAACTTCCTTAGTATGCCTAGGTGCCAGTGCCAAATTGCGCCGAAGAAAACCCAGAGTCTTAGTTGCCTTGCATGTAATTTCAGAAATGTGTTGACCCCAATCAAGATCATCTGTGATAGTTAAACCGAGGTATTTAGCGGACTGAACCTGTTCTAATGTTTGCTGATGCAGTGTGTAATTGAAATCTATATGCCTGCTTGGATGTAGCCGCGTCACCCTCATTGAATGACATTTGCTAACATTGAATTTCATTTGCCAATCCATTTCCCATTTGGCCAAGCTATTCAGGTCATCTTGTAAAATTTGACAATCCAATGGTGACTTGACATTTCTGTATAAAACACAATCATCAGCAAATAGCCGAACAGATGACCTGATGTTGTCAGGAAGATCATTAATGAAAATAAGAAATAGGACCGGTCCTAAGACCGATCCTTGTGGGACACCAGAAAGAACCGGGACTGGATCTGAGGCACGGCCATCTAATACCACTTTTTGAGAGCGCTCAGAGAGCCACGAGTCGATCCACTTATGTGTAGATCCTCTAATCCCGTAGAAGTCAAGTTTGTATAATAACCTTTTATGTGGGACCTTGTCAAAGGCCTTAGCGAAATCCATGACAATCACATCCGTCTGCCTGTGGCCACGACCCACTGCTCGGTCCAGATTACTAACCAAATCATGATAAAACTGAACTAACTGGGTTTCGCAAGACCTTTGACTTCGGAACCCATGCTGACAGTCAGCAAGAATGTTTTCAAGAGCCAAGTGTTTGTTTATGTTGCTGACTATTATATGCTCTAGAGTTTTGCAACAGATACAAGTAAGCGACACCGGTCGATAATTAGCTGCATCGTATTTCTCACCTTTCTTAAATACCGGGGCTACATTTGCCTGTCGCCAATCGTCTGGTACAGCACCCTGAGCAAGCGACTCATTGAAGATATAGGTCAGTACAGGAGCAATTTCAGAACTACATTCCTTCAACACCCTAGCACTCAGGCCATCTGGCCCAGGCGCCTTATGTATATTCAAATTATTCAACAGTTTAATGACCCCATTGGGGTAAACTGTAATTTCACCCATAGCGGTGAAAGAACTTGTGCCTTTGGAGGGGATTTCATCATCTGATTCGCGAGTGAAGGCTGACTGAAACTGCCTATTACAAATATTAGCGGTCGAAGTAATTACCTATACATCGAAGCAAACCCAGCACTATCTAGGTCAAAATAACAATGAAAAACTTTACATCTACTAGAATAAGATTCTTGACAAAACAAACAAACTTGACGTCATTTACAAACTTACGCTTTCAAGTCACTCGCTATTCCAAGTTCTATATCTTTTCTAGGTCAACTCACTTGGTTTCTCGATTGCACATTATCACAACATATCGTAGCGCGCATGCGCACCGGAAGCTGAATGTGAAAACAATTAGGGCTATAAGAAATAACATACGAGATGTAATTGTTTTTATTACGCAATAACAATGACGTAATTTTTTCTTGACAAAGCATACTGTACGCAATTCCGCCCAGAAAAATGCTGACCTTGAGACGCCAGCGGCGGATTTAGAGGGGGTTCAAGGGGTTCGCTAGAACCCCCCTCTGGACGCAGATTATTTCAATTTCATGGGGAATTTGAAACAATCTGTGTGAAATTAGGCAAACGAACCCCCCTTTTCTCCATTTGAACCCCCTCTACATAAATCCTGGATCCGCCGCTGGACGCCATGTTGAGAATATGCCCTCCACGAGGTGAACAATGATCTCACCTCAAAAATACCAAATGACGCACTATTTATCGCTAAAATTCAGCGATAACAGAAAATATCGATGTATCGTAATACTACTCACCAAATGTCCGTAAAACAGTGTGAGAACCTCTGTCCAAAAGCACAAAAAAACTCAGAAAATTTGATTACTTTAAAACTCAAGTAAAGTTGTTTTCGATCTTTCTCCTGCAACTGGACACGTGAGGCGAACAAGACACAGCGAGTTGGCAGCTCGCAATCTGATTGGTTAGAAAACCATTAATCTGCCGCCGCTGTATCAAGTAAACAGAGAGGCTCAATACAGGTATTGAGGATCCCAATAGGTTATGGTTGTCCATAAATAATTTTATCTACTACGATAAAATACATATAAAGAAAATATGAGAAAAATGAAGAAATATACCAACAAAATCACTTATATCCCGGGTGCTCATTGCCTTAGAATGCTGAATGTGGTATCAAATAGTTGCTTGGACAGTGCACAATTTCCAAGTGCTCTGATATACACATCATATCAGATTTAGTTTCATGGATATTCATAAAACGTCGATAAAAATGGTAAATAACAGAAAAATAAGGGTGTCCATCAACGGAGACGTGTGTACTTTGCAGCAATTTTGTTTCAGAAATCTGCAAATTTTCTCTGATTTCTGAAGTTCTTATTGCAATTCATGAAACAAACATTCACATGGTTTATTCATTACATCATATGGTTAAATCATTGTCTTAGCAACCGATTGATGCCAATTTCAGCTGTCTGGGTCTTCTAGGGACACCGCCTTAATTTTTTCGGTGATTAATTGCCAACCTCTAATTTACGACTAAATGCTCATCAAATGACTTGTTATTATATACGGGTGATAGAAAATTTCCCATTTAATCGTTTGATGCCATTTTCAGCACATTCAGACCTTAGCTTGCTGATTGAAATACATAATCATTTTGTTCGTATACCTGCTTATTTGTTATGTATTTTCTCTAATTTCTAAAGTTTTCATTTAACTGAAATTCAGACGATGTATCTAGAGGATTGAGGGATTGAGTCCATTGCCTTAACATTTATTTGATACCACTTTCAGTATTCTATGTCTATTAACAGCTCAAGTACGAATGAATTTGTAGTAATACCCTTATTTTTCTGCATTTTTATGAATTTTTTAACGTTTCATTAATAGTATTTATGGGGTCCAAATACATGATTATCAGAAGTGAATAAGACTTCTAGTTTTTATTTTACACCAAAAACTAAATTATTCATAGGAAACGGTGAAGTATTGACACTGTTTTTGAAATAGCATCATATATATCTACCGTAGACCACGTCATTCATTATTCATACATATATATTACATACGTTACATTCCTCATTAAGATGTCCGAGCCTAGATACCTAGTTACACCCACTCAAAACTGTGGTTCTCAAAACGCATAAAATATAAGCAAATAATTATCAACATCAGATATAACCGTCATCAGAAACAAGTATTTACACGTTTTGCGTAAATAGCAATACAATATTTGGCTAATGAAACTGGGGGGTAGGGCTACCAAATAAACCATTTGGTATAATATATACAGTATAGGAAATTTCCATCTGTCAATTGAACATGGTAATGGAAATATCACATATATTTGGAAAAACTGGAATGTGTAACTGAAAAACAAAAGATGTCACTCACAATGCTAATGTTGAAAGGGTAATTTTAATATAATATAATTATTATGTTACAGACATTACACTGTAGGTGTCACATTATTGCTTAAGCATCTTAAGTATGTAGAATGGACATGTTTCATGCAGACTATATGAGAAGGGTGAATAAAATAATAAAAATGTCATTTTTCTGACGCTCAAACTGTCATATCATTATTTCTTTTAAAAAAGACTATAACAGACTAATGCTCCAACATACATACAGCAAACATTTCTTATTGGAGGAAACTTGAATTGTTCTTTAATAAGATATAACATGTTTGCAAAATTTCTTATGGGAAAGAGCATTAGACCGGCATGTACTGGCATTCTTGCTATGTACAATGCCCTCCGTTATTCATTACATGTTTGTTACAATCATATGTTACATTCTGGATTAAAATCTTTGATCCTAGATACTTGGTTACAGACATTCAGTGCCATGATTCATGATAAAATAAGCAAGAAAGTATGGAACTATGAGATATATCCACCAGTTTCAACTATTTTACATACTTCATGTTCATTGCAATAGAACATTCCGCAATGTGACTTGGGGGTCGGGCTACTAAACATCAGGAAAATATGTCCGTGCAATAATTACCCCCTCATACCCAACTTTTATATAGCAAAACTGGGGTATGCAGGGGTATACCTATTTTTCTTATTTTTGCTCCAAAAGATAGACTGTGGGTACTCGTTAGAACAACCTCGGCGAGGCGGATCTAACGTTTTGAGCAAAAATAAGAAAAATATCTCCTTTTATCCGGAAAAATTTTTCATTTTTACAACCAAATTTTTTTTTCTGTATATTGCATGGGCGTGTTTTCGTAATGAATACTTCACTTACGGCAATATATACACGATAGGAAAATAAACCTTGTTCTTTCTACCTGTTAATTGAACATGCTTATGGAAATAAATCTCACATCTTTTGGAAAATGCAAAGTGCACCTGTAAAGGTATATATAATCACTCAAAATTGTTATTTTCAAAGGAAATTTTAATTTACGTTACGTACGTTACATTTATTGTGGGTCAAATTTTTGTTCAAGCGATTTTAATATATAGTATAGACATACAGCAAGCAGACAATATGAAAAAAGTTGAGTAAAATGATAAACTATTGTCATTTTTCTGTAGCTGAAAACACCATATCATAATTTCTTAATTTTGTTCAGTGACATATGTAACAGGCTGTTATAGGATAACGTCCCAACGCTCAAGGTGCAAACATCTCTTATTCGACTCAGCTTGAATTGTTCTTTAAGATAGGGTATGTCTGCTAAATTCCCTCAGGGGGGGGGGGAGCAATCGACCCTCTGGCTAGCCGCCTAGTATCTATAGTATCTGAGAAAGCGGCATCCCACCTGTGGCTATTCTGTTTGCTTAGAGGAATTTCGTCAAAAAATGGAATAAACTTTTAAGATCCCCCCTGAAGCCCCTTAAAATTAATGTGGACTGTCCCAAAATGATAATAATGGGAATGTCCACTCATCAAAAATGGGCTTATGAAAGAAATTGCTAGCACCACAAAGAAAAGAACATGAATTTATTTGACTTTTTGTCATGGTAACAATAACACTCATGCATGTACATAAAATGAGCCTCGTCATGAACAAAACAAACCGACAATTTGGTTCCCGACCAGGTCGGACACAAACCGTCATGTACAGTTACAGAAACAGGCTATAAGCTTGAAAATTTGGATTTGGAAAGAAGAGGAATTGTACTATCTGTGTAGCGGAAACAAAGGCGCTGATCAGCTTCGCAGTTACTGCGAAGCTGATCTGTGCCTTTGTTTTCGCATATGCAGCTTGTTAGTTTTCTCATGATGTGGCTCAAATGTCATAACTGCCAATTAAATATGTAACGAAATATTTTGATTAACATTGAAAATATGCGCATTCTTTTTGCATTATCACAATTAAATGTAGAAAAGGGTATTGAGTTCGTTTCTTCGCATGCACTTGAAACACCGAAATAGCCCACTCCTACTTGTCATCAGGAAAACATGTCCGTGCAATGTACACCTCCTTAAACCCAATTTTTATTTGATGAAACTGGGGTTTGCAGGGGTATATGTACATGTATACCCATTTTTTCTTATTTTAGATTGCGTGACTCGTTAGAGTACCCACGTGTACCTACAATCTATGTTTTTAGCTAAAATAAGAAAATATCTTTTTTTCTACTGAAAGTTTTCAATTTTTTACAACTTTAAAAATCACTGTATATTGCATGGGCGTGTTTTCGTAATTATGTGTTATTTTAAACGTACATGTAGCTGATATACACGGATTCAAAGATTTCAGTCGAAGGTTTCGATTGTAGGTTACACTTACTTGAAAAAACATTACGAAAACTTGCCCATGCAATAAACAGAGATTTTTTGAGCTTTAAAAATTGAAAAATTTTAGCTGAAAAAAAAATGATATTTTTCTTATTTTTGCTCAAAACATAGATTATGGGTAGACGTTGGAACCGCCTCGCCGAGGCGGTTCTAACGAGTACCCACAATCTATGTTTTGGAGCCAAAATAAGAAAAATAGGTATTCCCCAGCAAACCCCAGTTTTTTCTATATAAAAGTGGGGTTTAAGGGGGTATTGGTTGCACGGACATGGGGTGGAACTCACTCCTACTCTTGTTATTTTAAACGTACATGTAGCTTATAAATCCAGATTCAAAGATTTCAGTCGAAGGTTTCGATAGTAGGTTACACTTACTTGAAAAAATCACATCCATTAACGAGAACATCTATGAAAATAAAGGTTAAATTTAGCTGTTGCCTTTAATTTTATACTTAGGGAACAAAACGCCTACCTTTTTGCAAAATTTTGGCTGCAGGGTCAGGGTCATCGACAGGATGTGTTAGAAGGAAATTGCGGTATCTGTCGACTACATCACATAATAATATATGAACATGTTTTTAAATACATGTCCGTGTAATGTATGTAATGTATACCCCCTTGAACCCCACTTTTATATAGCAAAACTGGGGTATGCAGGGGTATACCTATTTTTAGCTCACCTGAGCCGAAGGCTCACAAGGTGAGCTTATAGGATGGCCATGATCCGACGTCCGTCCGTCCGTCCGTCCGTCGTCCGTCCGTCGTCCACAATTTCAAAGATCTTCTTCTCTGAAACCGCTTGGCCGATCTAGTTGAAATTTTATGTGGAGCCTCCTTGGGTAGTGGCATTTCAAGTTTGATCGCGAAATCCAGGTCACATGACCAAGATTGCCGCCACGCCCATATATGGTAAAAACCCTTCAAAAATCTTCTTCTCCAGAACCGGCAGGCCGATTTTCACGAAACTTGGTATGTAGCATCGGGGACTTCAGCCCATCATAGTTTGATAAAATGATGACCCTTGGATGACCTTGACCTATTTTACGGCAAGGTCAAATTTGGAAACATAGGCTTTTACATGGGAAAAAGTGAAAACTATGGATTTTTTGAAAACTATTGCAGCCTGAGGTCTGAAAAGTGGTAGATGCAAACAACTAATGGAGTAGATGAAGGTATATGATTAATTTAGGTCAAGGTCATCTCTTGATCTTGGCCAGTCTGTCATCCATACACACTTTTCAAAGATCTTCTTCTCTGAAACTGCTTGGCCAATCAAAGTGAAATTTTATGTGGAGCATCCATGGGTAGGGGAAACGAAAGTTTGATCGCGAAATCCAGGTCACATGACCAAGATGGCTGCCACGCCCATATATGGTAAAAACCACTCAAAAATCTTCTTCTCCAGAACCGGTGGGCTGATTTCCACGAAACTTGGTATGTAGCATCGGGGACTTCAGCCCATCATAGTTTGATAAACTGATGACCCTTGGATGACCGTGACCTATTTTACGGCAAGGTCAAATTTGGAAACATAGGCTTTTACATGGGAAAAAGTGAAAACTATGGGTTTTTTTTAAAACAATTGCAGCCTGAAGCCTGAAAAGGGGTAGATGCAAACAACTAATGGAGTAGATGAAGGTATGTGATTAATTTAGGTCAAGGTCATCTCTTGACCTTGGCCAGTCTGTCGTACATATACACTTTTCATAGATCTTCTTCTCTGAAACTGCTTGTCCAATCCAAGTGAAATTTTATGTGGAGCATCCATGGGTAGGGGAGACTAAAGTTTGATCGCGAAATCCAGGTCACACGACCAAGATGGCTGCCACGCCCATATATGGTAAAAACCACTCAAAAATCTTCTTCTCCAGAACCGGCAGGCCGATTTTCATGAAACTTGGTATGTAGCATTTGGGACTCCAGCCCATCATAGTTTGATCATATAATGACCTATAAAGGATGACATATTTTACAAAGATCTTCTTCTCTGAAACTGCTTGGCCAATCAAAGTGAAATTTTATGTGGAGCATCCATGGGTAGGGAAGACGAAAGTTGAACTTGGTATGTAGCATTTGGGACTCCAGCCCATCATAGTTTGTTGAAATGATGACCCTTGGATGACCTTGACCTATTTTACGGCAAGGTCAATTTTGAAAACATAGGCTTTCACATGGAAAAAGGCGAAAACAATGGATATTTTGGAAACTCTTGCAGCCTGAGACCTGAAAGTTGCTAGATGCAGACAACTAATGGAGTCAATGAAGGTAAGTAATTAATGAAGGCCAAGGTCCTTTCTTGACCTTGACCCAAGGTCATTTAAATATCAAAATTAAAATTAAAGTTTTCTCAGAAATCACTGGGTTTGGAAACTATTGCAGCCTGAGACCTGAAACTTTGCAGATGCAGACAACTTATTAAGTCAATAAAGGTGTGTGAGTATTCAAGGTCAAGGTCATGTAATGATGACTTAATACTCCAAGATCAGGCTTCAGGTGAGCGTTCTCAGGACCAATGGTCCTCTGGTTCTTATTTTTGCTCCAAAACATAGATTGTGGGTACTCGTTAGAACCGCCTCTACTGAAAATTATCAGTTTTTACAACTTGAAAAATCTTTGTATATTGCATGGGCTTGTTTTCGTAATGTCACCCATTCATTACAAAACAAAATAAAGATAAAATTTTATAATAATAAATTAAACAATATTGTGAGCCGCGTCATGAGAAAACCGTCATTTTTCATATGCGAAAACAAAGGCACAGATCAGCTTCGCAGTAACTGCGAAGCTGATCAGCGTCTTAGTTTTCACTACACTGATATTACAATTCCCCAACTTTCTAAATCAAATATTTCCAGCCTCTAATCGTCTTCTAGGTTTGTTTCGGACCTGTTCGGAAACCACATTGTTGTTTTCTCATGGCGCGGCTCGTGTTAATATAAACTTGGATTTCAAACTGTCCCAGGACACAATGCATTTCCTAAGTATCCAATTTCTGTTACTGTTGGCACAGTAGATTTACATGTAGGTTTAAGGTACATTTACATAATCCACATCAAAATCCAAATTTCATAAAGCTTGATATTTTGATCTTAATAAGGAGACGGTCTAGGTATTGTTACACACGTAAACACATTAGGAAAACATGTCCGTGCAATGAATACCCCCTCATACCCCACTTTTTATATAATAAAACTGGGGTTTGTAGGGGTATACCTATTTTTCTTATTTATGATCCAAAACATACATTGTGGGTACTCGTTAGAACCGCCTCGGCGAGGCGGGGCGGTTCTAACATGTACCAACAAAGACTGTTTTGAGCCAAAAAATTAAAAAGAAAAATCCTATGAAATTTTCTATTTTTACAGCTGAAAAATTCCCTCTATATTGCATAGTCATGTTTTCGTAATGTAACTAAACCGTCCTTCATATCATTTCTATTATTGGACTTCCGAGTAGGCGGGCGGTTTCGGGCCCTCCCAGTTTGTCCTTGGTGCTGGTTGTTGTGGGTAGGCTTGTGTAAACCCCATTGTCTGGTTTGGCTGTCCGTATGGATAGGCCCCGGGATAGCTCGGGGTGGTGACTGGATAGGCTGTCTGGCCTGGAAGAAATGTTTTCGTCATTAAAACATAGTGTCGAAAAGACTGTAGCCGGGTTGAAATAATAACCACAATCCCAATCAAATATTTGAGCCGCCTCATGAGAAAACAAACAATCTGCATATGCGAAAACAAAGGCGCAGATCAGCATCGCAGTAACTGTGAAGCTGATCCAGCGCCTATGTTTTCGCTACACGGATAGTACAATTCCTCTACTTTCTAAATACGAAATTTCAAGCCTTCTAGCTCTTTTCCGTGACTGTACGGGCCGGTTTGTGTCGGACTTGTTCGGAAACCACATTGTTGGTTTTCCCACGAGGCGGCTCATTTTATATAGTTTGTTGGTCGAGTAAACAAAATCTGAAGATGCACTTAGATTCACCAAAGGTGTACATTCTAGTTTTATATCCTCTTGGGCTTGTCAGCCTTGTGGGATTTTGAAATAAAATTTATCTTATCTTAGCCGCGTCATGAGAAATCCGGATTTTTGCCTATGCGAAAACCAAGGCGCAGATCAGAGCTGATCAGCAACTTTGTTTTCGCTACTCGGATAGTACATTTCCTTTTTCTACTTAATACAAATCTCAAGCTTCTAGCCTTCTTCTGTAACTGTGCAGGCCGGTTTGTGTCAGACCTTGTCGGAAACCCCGAAGACCGGTTTCATCTTATAAACAAGTATAATATTGTTTCAGTTCCGCGTTGTCAAAATTACGCTCAACATCATTAAAATTTCTTTCAAACTACTACGCGTATGTATTCTTGCATACGTGTACCAACTATAAATTTTAACCAACATATTGCGCAAGCGCATTCACATAAAGCTGACAGTACTTACCAACAGTCGTAGAGGTCACGGTCGTTCCTCCCATAGGAGTCATCACCTGACCCCTTGCCCCTCTCCCCTTCCTACAGCAGCAGAATATGATCACCAGGACCGTTATGATGCCACCAACCCCAACAACACAGCCAACTACAATACCAGCGATCCGACCAGCATTCCTGTAAGAAAATACAATGAGCCGCGACGCGAGAAAACCGGTCTTCGGGGGTTTCGACCAAGTGCGACACAAATAGGACTGAACATGTTCAGAAGAAGGCTAAAAGCTTGAAATTTCGGATTTAGGATGAAGAGAAATTGTACTATATCCGAGTAGCGAAAACAAAGGCGCTGATCAGCTTCGCAGTTACTGCGAAGCTGATCTGCGTCTTTGTTTTCGCCTATGCAGATTGTTGGTTTTCCCATGTGGCGGCTCAAATTATTGTAAAGGATCTCGGAAGAATTCGCAGGTTTCCCGCCCAAAGTTTGAGTGTTCCTGGCGGCTTTTGTGTTATTTGTATAGATTACCTGTTGCATTCTCCGTAAAATGAAATATGTGGTTAATGCAACAACATGGTGGAAACCTCTTGATGTTACATACAGGTCTGTGCCTGCCATCCACAAATATAAGCTTTTGGGCCTGAATTGGAGGGTAATTTTTGAAGCACTTTTTGAATGGTAGACAACTTCTTAGTTTTGGGAAAAGTCCCATAAAATAGAGGCAACGTCTCGACATGACCTTAGCTGTTGACTGGGACGTTTTGTACTAAGCATAAATTCAAACAAGTAAAAACTACTACTACTACTACTACTACTACTACTACTATTTCTACTACAAATGCTGCTGCTACTACTACTACTACTACTACTACTACTACTACTACTACTCTTTCTTCTTATTCAACTTCTTGTTTCTTCTTTCTTCTTCTTCTTCTTCTTCTTCTTCTTCTTCTTCTTCTTCTTCTTCTGCTTCTTCTCCCTTTTTTGTCTTTTTCAAATTCTCAACTCCCTTTTCTCCCATTTATTTGTTTGATTTATTTTATACTTTACAGTGAAAACCAATGTATATCAAAACATGATAAAATTGATATTTTCATTGATATGAAATTTCACTGATATCAAATCTCACTGATATCAAAGGTCACTAGTGACTGATATCAGCCTATATCTTCACTGTAGAAGAGGAACTACTTTTAGTATAAAATAAAAAGAAAATATGCTTGTTTCGGTGAATACCAAATATCATCTCGTGAGTTGAAAACATCATTATTTTCACTCGTGCAGCGCACTCGTGAAAATTTCGATGTTTTCAACTCACGAGATGAAATATATTTGGTATTCACCTCAAAAAAGCAAATAAATATCCTCTATTTATCTAATTTGTGTCTAATTTTTAAGAACGTTCACATACGAGTCCCAGTCATCCCAGCAGCAGTATCTGTTATACCGGGTACCACAACACCCGGAGGAACAATAAAATGTCTTGGTGTGGTCGAACCAATCATCACTGTCATACTCTGTGCACGTCTGGCCAGCAAATACGCCTGCAAGGGTAACACATCATGAAAACATGTCCGTGAAATGTATACCCCCTTAAATCCAACTTTTATATAGCGAAAGTGGGGTATATAAGGATATACCTATTTTTTTACTAGTATTTTTTTATTTATTTATTTTTTTTTTTTTTTTTTATTTTTTTTTTTTTGTTTTTTTTTTGTTTTTTTTTTTTTTTTTTTTTTTTTTTTTTGCTCCATAACATAGATTATGGGTACTCGTTAGAACCGCCTTGACGAGGCGGTTCTAACGTGTACCCACGATCTATGTTTTGAGCAATTTTTTTTTAAATGTAAAAATATGTCTGATGAAATTTTTTAATTTTCACAGCCGAAAAAGTTTATCTGAATGTTGCATGGGCAAGTTTTCGTAATGAAACAAATATGCGAAAAATACCACGGGCTTTTCTTTGATAGTGCTATTTAGGGCTAGTTATCTTCCTCTAGACCGTTCATACATGTATCGTTTTATTTTATGTGATGTTTAAAATCATGAGTATTTTTTTTTCTTTTCCCATCTGGTGTCTGGGTTGGGATACTGCTTTATTTATTTTCATTTATTTTATTGATACAGCATTCAAAGAGGTGTACACTTTTAGCCAATGTACATATACTGGACAAATAAAGTTAGGGATCAAACTTTTAACGCGCAAATTCTACAAGATTTCGAACTGCTGATAAAATGAAGCATTTCTATCATCAAGGTAATTCATTTTGTAAGCTTTGTACACTTTCTTTGCATTCAACAAGATCAGGCTTTAAGACAGACTACCCTTAAAATGAAAGTGGTATGAAATTCCCATAGAAAATTGATGGTGTGTAAGTTTGATCGTGCAAAACTTTTAAAATGGCTAGAAATTTCCAATCCTTTTTAGCTGGCTGACCTTAGAAATGGTTTTTAGGGTAGTGTCGTTTAAAGAACAACTGTGCTTAAGTCAGATGATGCACAATTTCAAAATGGTGACATGTGAAAGTGCGATAAAACTGCTAATCCACCATATAAATAAAAAATCGAATAATTATCGATTAGCCCGAAAATGCATCCTTAAAAGTTTGATCCCTAACTTTGACCAGTATATTAAAATTCATGTAATTATGCGTTATCAATATCTTAAAAAAGTTTATCATTTTTAAAACATCACTTAATTGTATCAGTTCTTGCACTTTCTATTCTGACTTGACATTGTCCAAGTACCCTTGACATATATTTAAGAAAATATTACGTAAATGTGAACATGTTTGTTTAATCTAATAGACCCATACTTTCTTAGACTCTCATCTCAGTTATCAATGCAGTTTCACAACTATGTTTACTGGATGCATGCTGTTTGTCCAACAAAAGTTAAGGCTTATCAAGATTGGTCATGCTATTTGAAGAGGCAATATTCTTATGTTTAAGAAGATTGCAAGAAATGTAAACACGGTGGACAATCACATGACCAAAATCAATAATCATGTACCAGTATTCGGACAGAACCAGTAAGCAGATCTGCCATAAGTTTCTTAATACTGAATGAAATTTCACGGGGTAAAGTGCACATACCCCGGAACGGTACGCTCTAAACTGCTATACAACAGCCTCAGTTTAGTGTGCTCTATAATTTAAAAGATTCTCTTAAGCAACTGGATTTATATTTTAACACCGAGGTTGCTCGGGGTTATCTAGTAAACAAAAGCGCGCATTGTACTACTGACTGTTGAACAACAGTTGAGAGTGTATCATTCCGGGGTATGTGCACTTATACGGATTGAGAGATTGAAAATAAACTTGCTAACTTATAGCCCATGAAATTTCATCAAGTTTTAAGAAAAAATATGGCCACTTTGCTAAATGGCTTAATATGTCCGAATACTAGTACACAAAATCTATTTTAGTTACGTGATTGTCCACCTTTGGTAAAGAACATTGGATCCAGAATTACAATCATGCCTCAAGACCTTAATTAAGGTGACGCATTTCAGCATCTTTCAAGCATATACAGTAAAACGTACTGAAAAACATCTAATTGGTTTTATTATTAAAAGACATTTTATTTTACACACTGTAACACTGTTTTCTTAAAAACAGAACTATTGATTTCAATGGTAAATTTGTCACCCTAACTGACGTCTTCATTAAGTTTAAGAGAGGATTGTAATTATGGACACAGGTTAATTTATGCCGGCAGAAGACCCGTCAGCTGTCTTGAACAGTGGGCAAATACGAAATATTAGCAAATGAACGAATTTCCCCTATGGAGAGGATGGGCAAATACCTGCCCTCTCCATCTTGTCAGGACTAGGACGAAGCTCGTCAGATGGATTTAAACCTTTAGGACCAATTTTACCCCTACATTTGTTAATACAACAGTTCATACCATAATTAGTATAATTTACATTACTAAAATCACGTTCAGTGATTTGTTTTAAAATCCTGTTTTTAAAACAAGTAGATAAATAAAACAGGCAAACATTACAATTTAAATTGTATTAATATAGATCTAAGTAAGATCTAGCTTAAAAGCAGTCACCATATATAATATTATATTAAAATGGTCTGAAAATATCCGAATCATTTATTAAAACTTTGCCACTTACTGACTACAAAACATAACAAAAATATCACAATTTTGTCAACAGTCGCCATGTTAAGTATATGTCAATAGAAATTTTATAACATTACTGATAAAAAGAACACGGAAGTCCTAAATATAGATTTTAAGTGTTCTTTTCAATGTAAAGTATTTCAGGTGTAAATTTTATTCGAAAAGAACGGGTCATATGATAATGAATACACAACATAACGGGTTAAGCAAGTATTACTTTAAAAAAATGCTGATGGTATTTACTGGGATGTATTCACGGGTGAGCATCAGGGGAGCTACCTCGAAAATGTGTTAACGCAAATTTGTTCCCACGCCACATCCGGGAACTGTCGAGGTAGTGGAAATCCCCATAATTGGAAGTACACGCAAAGGTGAGCTCTCGCTTTTTTGCTTTTTTTCTTTCATGGGGCGCATTACTCAGAAATCGGGCGATGCAATCCCATGTAAATATGGTTTAACAATGCATGAAGACCGAAAACCCCATCAAATAGTGGAAAATATGAGCAGGACGACCTAAACATCAGGACTGTCGGACTGCATTTTCGCCGTGTCTTGACATATCGGCGGGCATCTCAGACAGATTTTGTAGCTCAGATTCAGTTTTGGACCGCTGTCACATGTTTTGGTGCAAAACATGATCAAATTGACTACAATGACGCAAAAATTTCAGATCCCCTGTTCTCCTGAATAGATTACCTGCCCAAAAATGCATTCGTGTTGTTCCCAGACCAGCGAGGTAGCGGTAATCTAGCGAGGTAGTTCCAACGCGTTTCAAACATCTAGCCATTCGGTTGATATAAAACGGAATGGATTAACTGTATAAAATGTAAACTCAGTGCTTTTTGCCTCTTTTTTTTTATTTTTCACTCACGGATATAATATTCAGCGTCAAAGAAAAGTTACCGGAAATTGATAGTAGATATTTTGGAAATTATTTCACATATCTTCATGTGTTGATATATTTTCATGATTCAGGACAGCGACCTAATGGTTTATTGGCGAAATTCAGTTCCGCTAGTCTCGGAGCTGTGACGCACGTGCGATTTCTGATTTTTGCAGTTTTTTGAGAACTTATAAGTTAAAGTGAAACAATGATCAGTAACTGGCGCAATTACAACATAAATCCCAACCAAAAACCCAAGTGGAAAACAACCAAAATTGATCATGTGTTAGACCTACCAGATTTACTGGTAACTTTTCACTGACGCTGAGTACTCGTATATACCGATTTATTATATGGCAAGTGATGAAATATAGAGAAATGTGTATTAGATATAACCAATATTTGAAAAAGTTATATTTTCACATGTGAAAATATAAAAAAAAGTTATATTTTCACATGTGAAAATATAAGATTTGGGAATACGCAAATTACGATTCCACCGTTTCATTTCTAATTTATACATAACTAAATTTTATAATCTATGCTATTGTTGACGCAATGAACGTTCACACACAATAGCGACGTAATGACGTGACGTAATGACGTCATTTAAGATTTTAACGTCATATGCTTTAGCGCGCAACGTTGCAATGACTACATGCAATATAATAAAAAGAAAATTCAAGTTTTTGTCGTGAATATGACTTTTATTTCATCTCGTGAAGTGAAAAATTATATATTTCATTCGTGCCTTCGGCACTCATGAAATATAAAAAATTTTCACTCCACTCAATGAAATAAAACTCATATTCACTCCAAAAACTTGAATATCCTCTATATATTGCCGAGAATGGAACAGCATAGTGGCAAAGGTTTTGCATGTTGTTCTTAAACTTAGTGAACTTTGCTTCGTAAAAATACTGTTTCGCGCACTAGAGCTGATCTTTTAACATTCCAACACACAATCATGGACAAAAATACACTTGAAGCCTTCAGTTGCAGTGCCATTTCGACGAAATTGCACTAAAGAAATCCCGCAAAAAATAGACTGTTTCACTAATGCCTACAATGAATTTGTTACATCAGTAAAAATGACGTAACGCCCGTCTGTCGCAGTAACTGACGTCACGTTTGCATCTGAAATTGACGCCATAGCCCCGCGCTTACAAAGTGTGAAATTGTTGTTCAATGTAACACGTTTTTAAAGCATTGGCTATATAGGCGCGGTGTGTTAGCGCTCTTATTAACTCATACATATTTTAATGTTGTTTACAGCAATGGCATAAAGGACAAGTCACTCGATGTAGCCAGGGGGTCTAGGGTTCGGTCCCAGGCTTCTCTAGTCTTTCGGACGAGACTTTTAACCGAGATCCCGTCTCCATATGACCCTAGCTGCTGAGTGGGACGTAGAACACCAAATAATAAACTGCTTTTGTTTTGCCTAGGTAAACTCGTTGGAACTGCCTCGCTAGATTACCGCTACCTCGCTGGTCTGGGAACAACACGAATGCATTTTTGGGTAGGTAATCTATTCAGGAGAACAGGGGATCTGAAATTTTTGCGTCATTGTAGTCAATTTGATCATGTTTTGCACCAAAACATGTGACAGCGGTCCAAAACTGAATCTGAGCTACAAAATCTGTCTGAGATGCCCGCCTATATGTCAACACACGGCGAAAATGCAGTCCGACAGTCCTGATGTTTAGGTCGTCCTGCTCATATTTTCCACTATTTAATGGGGTTTTCGGTCTTCATGCATTGTTAAACCATATTTACATGGGATTGCATCGCCCGATTTCTGAGTAATGCGCCCCATGAAAGAAAAAAAGCAAAAAAGCGAGAGCTCACCTTTGCGTGTACTTCCAATTATGGGGATTTCCACTACCTCGACAGTTCCCGGATGTGGCGTGGGAACAAATTTGCGTTAACACATTTTCGAGGTAGCTCCCCTGATGCCCACCCGTGGTATTGCAAAATACATGTATTTTCATGCGCATTTAGCTTGTTTACCTGTTTACGGTTAGAGATGGTTACGGATTGTTTGTGTTGTTTCAATCGACAAATTTCATCATAGTTTTACCAATCGGATTTTCGAAACTACAATTTAACTATCTGATCATTTTCAGACAAAAAGTCGAGTTAAAATTGCAAATTATACACCAGTCATTTGTAACCACTGTCTCCCTACGATCCTTGTACGATGTTAGGTGGCCGTCCAATGTTCGTGAACTACGCATTATATATATGTATATGTATATCAGACCAGGTAAGACACATGAAACGGTCATGGCTGCATACATTTTCTTATGATCTGGCTTAATTGTTAACGCAGGTACGCAGCCCTTTGACTGACATCAGGAAAACATGTCCGTGTAATGTATACCCCCTTGATCCCCACTTTTATATAGAAAAACTGGGGTATGCAGGGGTATACCTATTTTTCTTATTTTTGCTCCAAAACATAGATTGTGGGTACTCGTTAGAACCCGTGTACCCACAATCTATGTTTTGAGAAAAAATAAGAAAAATATCAAAAATTTTCCTCTGAAAATTATCGATTTTTGACCTGAAAAAAAATTACTGTATATCATATGGGCATGTTTTCGTAATGGTCGGCACATGCATTTCCACACGTACAGGTAACTGTTGAAGTAAACAGAACAGCTGAAGTTGATAAATGTAGTACCCCATCAAAATGCTCAGCAATCGCAGGGCGGCCGCACGATGATCGTGCAGATGCCGTGGTGTGTCCGGACGGTGACCGCACGATATCCGTACGATTTTAATGGTATTGTGCGGACACCGTCTTGCGATAGCGTACGGAGGTCGAGGGCCTGCGATTAGCTTTATACGATATTTTTGTCCCCACGATCATCACAGGGTTTCCATACGGCTCCCGTGCGATGCCACTTCTGGCATAAATTATGATTTCGAATACCTCTGTCACACTATTGCGTCGACTCACTTATCAACGGCGTATCAAGATACGAAAGGTACGTTACGCGTACGTCGCACATACGTGAGCATATGGAGCTCATACTCCTCGATACGTAGCTCATACCCCTCATACGCCGAGGTGCTACGTTTTTTATGTGTGCACTTAAAAATTCTTAGCACGTACATGGCAGGTCCGATACGCCGTACATACGTCACACATACGTGTTACATACGAAAGCAACTTGGCAGATACGCCGTAGATACGTAGGTCCTGATACGCCACACGTACGTCGCGGTTAAAATGCCACGTAACCGTGACGTATGTACAGCGTAACTTTTGTATCTGCTACGTATGCGTGACGTATGTGTAGCGTATCTACGGCGTGTCAGCGACGTACGTGTGGCGTATCTCGCGTATCAATGGCGTATGTGCTACGTATGTGCTACGTATGTTTCGCTGCTGTGGAGTATGTGTGACGTATTGGGAGTACTAGGAGTATTTTGTGGCGTTCCAAGAGAATCTTAATGCTTTCTTTATAAATGTTTTCGTTTTTTTTTTTCTTTTCGAAGCCAGGGATCACGGTGTGTCGTGCAGGGTTCTTTCAGGGCTACGCTTGGTGTAGCCTCTGTCTTTGTTTACGTCGTCTTACGACCAGGATGGGGAGCTTGGAGATGTCCCCCCACCTCGGTTTTTCTTTCTTTGGCGTTAATCAAGAATATTTAGATTTCTCCGGTGGCATCTTCGACCTCTGATAATTGATAATGCGCCAATTGCAAATGCAGGCTGAATTTGCCTGGATTACTCCTCAGCAAGAATCCTTTCAAAAGGTCAAGGACATTCTTACCCAAACCCCAGGTCCTGTACTAGCATATTTTGACCCTTCAAAGGAATTGATCCTTCAAGTAGATGCATCCAAGTATGGGTTAGGTACTACTTTGATTCAGGAGGACAGGCCATTTGACTATGCCTCTAAAGCCTTGACTCCTACAGAGGTCAATTATGCCGAAATTGAGAAAAAAATGTATGGCCATTCTATTTGGTGCTTAACGTTTTACCAATTTGTCTATGTAGGCATGTCCCAGTCCTAACTGATCATAAACCCCTAGTAGCTATCAAGAAGAAACCTTTGCATGCAGCCCCAGCTTGACTCCAAAGAATGTTATTACAGCTCCAAAGGTGTGTCCTTGAATTTCAGCATTTATTTGAGAAGTCCATACCCTTGGCCGACACATTAAGCCGTCATTTTACCCAAGATACTTGCCTCTAGTTAGTAAAGGCATTGACGCCCAAGTATTTTCCGTAGTTGGAAACCTCCCCGTCAGTGACTGGAAATTTAATAGAAGCAATCAGAAATTCCACTGATTTGGAACAACAGTTCGTGACGCTTTAGGACACTATCCTTAACGGTTGGTCGGAACAACGTAAAAGTTGTCCCCCCGAGTATTACCGATTTCTGGAATCACCGCGATGAATTGACTATCATTGATGGTATAGTTTACCATGGGAAATGTTTGGTAATACCCCCAAGTTTGAGACATAGCATGCTTGAAAGTATACACACTGGTCATGACCAAGTGCACTCGTCGTATTAAGGATATCATCTTTTGGCCAAAAATGTCCTCAGAAATTGAATAAATGGTTGGAACTTGCCCTACATGCTTAGAACGCCGAGATTCTAACTGTAAAGAGCCTCTAATAGCCACCCAATCCCCGAAAGGCCATGGCAAGTAATGTCAACTGATCTGTTCACATGGAACGATCAGGACTTTGGTGTAATGTTGATCATTTCAGCCGCTACATTGAGGTTGAGAAACTCCCCAGTTCACGTAGTTCTTCAGTTATCAATAAGACGAAAACATATGAGCCGCCTCGTGGGAAAACCAACAATGTGGTTTCCGAACAGGTCCGACACAAACCGACATGTACAAGCACAGAAAAGAGCTAGAAGCTTGAAATTTCGAATTTAAGTAGGAGATGAATTGTACTAGCCGAGTAGCGAAAACAAAGGCGCTGATCAGCTTCGAAATTACTGCGAAGCTGATCTGCGCCTTTGTTTTCGCCTATGCAGATTGTTGGTTTTCCCATGTGGTGTGGCCGATAAAGTCATTTCGGTCAACGGTCCTTGGTACGCATCCTAGGAGTTTGCAGAATTTGTAAAGGAATGGGATTTCACCCATATCACTTCCTCGCCCCATTTTCCAAAGAGTAATGGCCTGGCTGAAAAAAGTGTACAAACTGTAAAGCGCATTTTTCAAAGGCCAAACCTGATCACAAACAGCCGCTTGAGTTAGGAGAACCCGTGCGCATTAAGTATAATGTCGGTCTCTGGAAACCAGCTGTTTTTTTTCCGACAAGCATGATAACCATTCTCTTACTGTACAGACCTCCCAAGTGATGGGTCATACCGCCGTAATCGCCGTCAGAGCGAAGAATGATATGAATTTTAATATTGATTCAGAAATTCGGTAAATAAAAGTGAAAATACAATTTTTTTGTGGAATATATTCCACACCGTACATACGGCTCGTCAAATTCCAACTGGTACGTCAAATTCCAGATGTTTATGTCAGCGCGTGCGTTTTGGCGGGTAAGTTATTTTGCTGTATTTTACAAAGAATACCTAAACTTTTCATGGTATAATCTTATTGAGGCTTATATTTTTTCAATCTCTATCTGAAGGATCATTGATAATCAACTTTTACAGTGTATTTATCGTTTTATTCTGTTGCTTGGCGACAAAAACAATACGCCAAAGTACAGACGGGCGAATGTCATATGATAAGTGAAATTACAGACGGGCGATACGGAATGAACCAGACGGTAGATCAACATTTTATGATACGGGTCTACTAAAACACTTCTTTGTTATGCAATAGTCAGTATATGGTTTAATTTGCATCGCTACTAACCATAAATCGCATAAAGAAAACATTACTTGGAAAGGAAATAAAGTGAAACGACTGTCTTTAAACGATTTTATATGCCGCTTTTTTACTCAAGATGGCCAGTCGATGAACAAAAAGCTGATTGTACTTTTGACTATATAGAAATTTGGAAAAAAAATGAAAGCAGATAGTGTGAACATTTGATAATATTCCACATAACTTAACTGATACATGACTTCTGCAAAGCAATTTTAAATATTCAAATAGAACACTACGTTATACGCGACTCAGTACACGTACATGTATAAGCGCCATGAGACGGGGAATTCTTTACGAATAGCGCATTGTTTCTAGCTTTAATTATATGCATACCCCTAATTTTGATTATAAATTCAGTATGGCATGGGCCGGAACTGAACTTTGCGGTCTGTGCCTGGGCATACCAGGGTTCAAACTGATTGTTGGTTTCCTTCAGGCGTCTTCACGCATTCGCTCGGTTGAGTCTTCGCCCTAGAAATGCCATGGCATAACCTGTGCTTTATTTGTTTGCCAATGTGCTTCTTTGACGGAATTTAATTTTCATACCAACGGAACAAAAACATGTGTTTTTGATTGTTTGAATTGATGCTTTACGTCCCAGTCAACAGATAAGGTCATGTCGGGACGTTGCCTCCATTTTATGGGACTTTTACGCAAAATGAGGATGTCATGACATCCTACAAGTGCTTGAAATATAACCATTCAACTAAGCCAAAAATGCTTATACGTATGGATGGTATGACTTGAACCACGTTTGGGGCAAGCTCAGACCAGAGGGGTTAAACAGTAATCAGATGGTCGGTCAGTAGTGTATAAGCTTTACCTGGATGTACAAGCAGCCCATCTATTTCTTTAGCCCCCAATGGGTGAGTGCCCATATTGCAATCCGACCACCTTCAAATGCATATACTGATGTACATATTGTGCATCCTGCATACTGCCACAGAGTCCGGGGGCTCAAAAGTCATCAACATGACACGCGTATGTGTCGGTCGGGGTTCGAGCCCACAACCTCTGGAGGATGATGGGAACCAACTACCCACTAGATCATACGACCGCACAACAGGCCGTGGTTAAGGTCGTCGACTATCAGCGCCTTTAAAATAAGATTAACCAAGGATCAAGAACTGAGACAATCAGGTTGGAATCTTTTTCTGATTGTGCCTTTTCCTGATCTTTGCCTGCTTGTACCTTTTCAAACCCCGACCACTATATCACTCTCATAAAGTTATACTGTGTTTGAGTGGAAACAAAACAGCAGACACACAAAGTTGAAACAATTGCGAACCAATGTTGATTCAATCAACTTTGAAACAATGTTGTAGAATCAATGTTGATTCAGTGAATCGAATTGATTCAACAATGTTACGGGTTGACCGAAACAACATTATTTCAACAATGTGTGTCTTAATGTTGATTCTACGGTTTCAACATTTTGTGCAAATGTGGATATAGTGAATCAACGTCGTGTGTCTTTAAGGTGGCCATTTTCTCTTTACCCATCTATAAACTGTATGCCATCCATAACATTTCCAATTCAAGAAATACAATTTATTCTTTGAACGTATACTTCCAAGTTGACCGCTTAAGAAGGCCAAACAATGCCAGCGTGCCATGGATATTTGAAATCATCGCACTCAACACGTCTGATGCGACACGTATCCAAAGTCATGTCTACGTCTGTTATTTGACGTATCAAAAGCTATTGTCCGTCTGGTCTTTTAAGTATAAAGCGACTGTCGTGGTTCGTATCATGTAAAATCACACATGGTTCAAAAGAATGAGCTGCGCTATCAATAGTAGTAATTAATTTGAATAAAAGCTTAAATCAGGCTTTTAAATAGATACTAAGCTATATATATTCGAGCATGCGACTTTCAATTATTTCTAGTTATGGAGATATTTAGCAAAAAGTATGGATGTTTTCTGAAAACGTGCCATTTTAAGACTTTCGTGCACTGTTTTCGCCAATCCACGGATAAGCTGACCATGACACTTGTATGTACAGATGCGTGGATGTCCACACAAGACTGCCGATTATTATTTTCTTTTTAAACCATTAGCTTAAGTGTAATAAAACAAGAAACAACAACAAAATAATTTACCCGCCAAAACGCACGCGCTGACATAAACATCTGGAATTTGACGTACCAGTTGGAATTTGACGAGCCGTATGTACGGTGTGATTCAAAGCTGTAATTAATAAGGATGAAGGCTAGTTATAAACCCAATATTCATGCTGGAGAGAGACCATTATTACTGATCTACATCATGGTAATAGACCATATACGCTATGACTTGAAGATTCATACTGGAAATGGACCATATTTAATTACAGTCGGAGATAAACCACACGAACCCAACTTATTAGAAATTTAAATTTTCATTTATTTAGTAAAATTACTAAACTTTATGAACAGATGAATGCACAGACATCTTTGAATATTATTATCATCACATGTTTGACTGATGTTTGCCCATCAACACATTTTAGTCATGTTATTCCTTTTCAAAAGAAGGGAGATGTAGCATAGTTGGCATGATAGTTGGACCGATACGACTCTTATTGTTGACTAGGATTTGGTCGAGCACATGCTTCAGTTGCTCTTGTGCAATACACATATCCGCCCAGGGCGTTTCTATGATAAACAAAAATAAAAACCGTTTCGTGCATCTGACTTCGTTGTCACACTATTGCAATATATGCTTCATTCAACATTTTAAAATTGAGCCGCTGCACTAGAAAACCAACAATCTGCATGTGCAAAAACAAAGATGCTGATCAGCTGTGTAGTAACTGCACAGCTGATCAGCGCCTGTGTTAGCACAAGCCCTCTTCTTCATAAATCCGAGATTTCAAGCTTCCAGTCAGCTTCTGTGACGGTACAGACCAGTTTGTGTCGAACCGGATCGGAAACCACATTGGTGGTTTTCCTTGTGACGCGGTTCAAATTATGTTTATTTTCTGTCCCTGGTTATACATGTAGTAAACAAATAAATTCGTCGTCACAATCCTATTATGTTAACATGTCGTGACAAAGGTCACTTTGGTTCCGTGTTCCGTTCACTTAACAGGTAAACGTCACAGGGAGGTACATGTAACAATCAACAATGCAAGGATTATACCATTGTCACTGGACCGAAATGATTATGTACTCTTGCTTTTAAAATCATTTACTTGTATCTAGGTCATTTGATTTTGACTCTCCCTTGGTACTCCGTGTAGCTAATTAAACATATTTTATGATATATTCTGAGTGGCAAAAGAAAGTACAAGCCCCACTTTTTTCGCGTTTTGTTGTGAAAATGACCAACAAAGGACAGAAGCAGTTGTTCAAAAGTTTTTTTTTTTTTTTTTTTTTTTTTTTTTTTTTTTTTTTTTTTTTCAAGATTGTGTGACCTCTGAATACGACGGTGGATTGGCAGCACTAGAGTCATTCGACGGTGCCGATGGCTGACTGTCGCCGGTCCCTGTGAAGCCGGCGTTCTGGTAGCCCTCAGCCGTATACTGGGGATAGGGCGGCGGAGTGTAGCCGTCCGACGTCTGGAATTGTGTTCCCGTCGGCTGAACGTAAGGTTGGCTGTATCCGTAATTCGGGGCCTGCGGTCCGACAGGATAGGAACCTGGGTAAGCAGGCGTGGTTACTGGTACTCCAGGTTGACCTGAAGAGATGCGGAGAGAATCTATATGAGCCGCCGCATGGGAAAACCAACAATCTGCATAGGCGAAAACAAATGCGCAGATCTGCGAAGCTCATCAGTGCCTGTTTTAGTAGAATCCCTCTTCTACTTAAATCCGAAATTTCAAGCTTCTAGTCTTTTTCTGTGATTGTTGTAGCCCAATTTGTGTCGGACCTGATCAGAAACCCATTTTTTTTTCTTCTTCACACATACGCTTATTGTCTTAGATAAGATTTATACCGGGCGTGGTTGCTTGGTTTGTAGCATGTATCAAACCTAGATACGATATCAATTTCCACGTCCAATAAATAATTTCGTCAAAATTTGATCATGTACATTGTATATCTACGGTTAGTCTCTGATTCAAGAAAGTTCCGGAAGTTAAAGTGGTGCCTTTCTAAAGTAAATCAGTATAACCCGACGACAAACTTGAAATAAAATAGTCCGTATGTCTGAATATGTAATTCGAACCGACATGGTGTCCTACTGTACATACATGAGACAGTATACAGTATCAATTTCATAATACACGTAGGTCATGTACATGAACAAGTTTGTATGCATAATTCAAAGATGAACAAAAACGTAGACAAATGCAAATCTTTTCACCGTTGTGTTCATGTGAACAACAACGCATCTGACTTTATTTTGCTTGAAGGTTCTTAGCACATATTTGCGTTTTGTAATCAAAACGTATTTATCTTTGAGCACAGACTTACCTCCGACCGTCGTTGAGGTCATGACTGTAGGGGCCATGACAGATCCCTGGGCTCCTGTCCGCCGTCGACAGCAGCAGAAAATGATGACAAGAATGACAATGATTGCCCCAACACCACATATACAACCCACCACTATACCCACGACTTGCCCAACGCCACTGTGTAAAAAAAAGAATAAAACAGTTTTACATCAGGAAAACATGTCCGTGTGATGTATACCCCCTTGTACCCCACTTTTATATAGCAACACTGGGGTATGCAGGGGTATACCTATTTTTCTTATTTTTGCTCCAAAACATAGATTGTGGGTACTCGTTAGAACCGCCTCACCGAGGCGGTTCTAACGTGTACCCACAATCTATGTTTTGAGCAAAAATATTAAAAACGCCAAAATTTTTCCAACAAAATTTTCAGTTTTTACAACTAAAAAAATTCTCTGTATATTGCATGGGCAAGTTTTCGTAATGACAGGGACTTTTTTCAGCTGTCAAAAATGAAAATTCCATTGGAAAAAAACGTTTTGATATTTTTTAAATTTTTGCTCAAAACTTTGATTGTGGGTACACGTTAGAACCTCAGAGAGGCGGTTATAACGAGTACCCATATTGTATCTTTCGGTGCAAAAATAAAAACAAAAGTTTGTCCCTGTAAACCCCCTTTTCACTGTATAAATGTGTTGTATAAGGGGCTATACATTTCATGGACATTGTTTCCTGTTGGGGGAAAAAGGGGACATTGTCAAGACCAAAATGAACCGCATTTCGAGAAAAGGAACAATCTGCTTATGCGAATCAAAAGACACAGATCAGCTGTGCAGTAACTGCACAGCTGATCAGCGCCAGCCCTATGTTTTCGCTACACTGATAGTACAATTCCCCTTTTTCTTCTTAAATCACTGCCCAGTTAGATGTAAGTCGATCATGTCAAACCTCAATTCCAACTGATATTTGGTCTGCGTTACATGTAGGCTATACTCCTTTATTACTGCTCAGTTTGGTTGAGCTCTTGTATAACAAAAATAAATTGACATTTAGGGATTTCTCCTGCGAATAAATATTAAATCTAGTCGATTCGCCGTATTTGTTCTGCGACTGATTGTTGAGCCTCCTCATGAGAAAACCAACAATCTGCATATGCAAAAACAAAGACGCAGATCAGCTTCGCGGTTACCGCGAAGCTGATCAGCGCCTTTGTTTTCGCCACACAGATAGTACACTTCCTCTTCTTCCTAATTCCGAAACTTCAAGCTTCTAGCCTGCTTCTGTGACTGTATAGCCTGATTTGTGTCAAACCTGTTCGGAAACCACATTGTTAGTTTTCCCACGAGGCGGCTCAAATCTAGTCGAATCGCCGTATTTGTTCTGCGACTGATTGTTCTTACCCCGACAGGCAGCAATATTCATCGTAGTAGGGGCCACAACAGCCGTCCGAGCAGTATCTCGTTGTGTAACCGTCGATATTACACCATTCACCTGTGTACGCATAGCTACCTGAAAAAATACGAGGGTAGTCCGTCCCAGCAGGCACATGACGTCAAAATGACGTCAGATCGACGTCGATGCGACGTCATGACGTCGCATCGACGTTGATATGACGTCATTTTGACGGCATGTGCCCACTGGGGTAAATTTTTAGGCTGCCTCAATATCTAAAAAGTGTTTTCTGTCCCTATAAAACAATGAACACAAACCGGCCTGTTTTGTCACAGAAGCAGGCTAGAAGCTTGAAATTTCAGATTTAGAAAGAAGAGGTAGATTACTATCCATGTGGCGAAAACAAAGGCAACCATCGGCCTTTCAGGCGTCATCGTGTCACATCATGATTGTGAAACCCCGGATTCTATTTATCATTTGATATACCGACGGTAGCACAGTTGTCAAGTCATACAACTGACGAAGCCAGAGTTTATATCACAGGAACTCGAAGACTGGACCATTTTTTTCTGCATTTTGCATTTCATACGGAGACCCTAACAATACATTAATGCAATAACTTTACCCTTAAAACTTTCAATCAACCCTACTATGTAGACACGGCCGGAAACGCGGTGTCCTAGTTTTATTGGTGTCATGGGATTCCGCCTATCTCAAACTGGTCATGAACATACCGTTAGGCTCTCCAAGCTTGTGAAAATTGCAAAAACAAAATATCTATCTTCTGATACTGAATCGATCAATTTCTGATCATCACCTCAGGTGTGGGGTGGGTGGCTAAATTTAGAATTTAGTCAAGGGAAAATAAAACATTTGGGGTGGACCATTAAAACTATTTACAAGATATAGATGAGAGGCATACTAAAACACATGCCTCTGGGCTAATGATTTAAATAGAAGCCTTAAATTCCTCAATGGTCTTAGATAGGACCACTGAAGAAGGGAGACTATTCCAAACCGGAATAGTTCTGGGGAAAAAGGAATTTTTCAGGGCATCACTATAGGCAAATGGTCTTGTGTATTGTGATTCATGTGATGCCCGAATATGCCTTAGATTGGGTGCCGGGGTCAGGTATTTGTCTTTATCAAGAGACACTGTACCAGAGTGTATCTTGTAGAAGAAGGTTAAGGAGGACCGCTCCCTGCGAGACTCCAGGGATGGCCACTCAAGTTCGTCTAGCATTTCACCGACGCTACTGGTGTTCCTCCATCGCCTGCAGGTCCACCGGGCAGCAGTCCTCTGCACCTTCTCCACCTTCTCAATCTGAGTTTCATGATAGGGATGCCAAATAGGAGCTGCATACTCAAGTTGAGGCCGAACCAATGTTTTGTATGCAACTTCCTTAGTATGCCTAGGTGCCAGTGCCAAATTGCGCCGAAGAAAACCCAAAGTCTTAGTTGCCTTGCATGTAATTTCAGAAATGTGTTGACCCCAATCAAGATCATCTGTGATAGTTAAACCGAGGTATTTAGCGGACTGAACCTGTTCTAATGTTTGCTGATGCAGTGTGTAATTGAAATCTATATGCCTGCTTGGATGTAGCCGCGTCACCCTCATTGAATGACATTTGCTAACATTGAATTTCATTTGCCAATCCATTTCCCATTTGGCCAAGCTATTCAGGTCATCTTGTAAAATTTGACAATCCAATGGTGACTTGACATTTCTGTATAAAACACAATCATCAGCAAATAGCCGAACAGATGACCTGATGTTGTCAGGAAGATCATTAATGAAAATAAGAAATAGGACCGGTCCTAAGACCGATCCTTGTGGGACACCAGAAAGAACCGGGACTGGGTCTGAGGCACGGCCATCTAATACCACTTTTTGAGAGCGCTCAGAGAGCCACGAGTCGATCCACTTATGTGTAGATCCTCTAATCCCGTAGAAGTCAAGTTTGTATAATAACCTTTTATGTGGGACCTTGTCAAAGGCCTTAGCGAAATCCATGACAATCACATCCGTCTGCCTGTGGCCACGACCCACTGCTCGGTCCAGATTACTAACCAAATCATGATAAAACTGAACTAACTGGGTTTCGCAAGACCTTTGACTTCGGAACCCATGCTGACAGTCAGCAAGAATGTTTTCAAGAGCCAAGTGTTTGTTTATGTTGCTGACTATTATATGCTCTAGAGTTTTGCAACATATACAAGTAAGCGACACCGGTCGATAATTAGCTGCATCGTATTTCTCACCTTTCTTAAATACCGGGGCTACATTTGCCTGTCGCCAATCGTCTAGTACAGCACCCTGAGCAAGCGACTCATTGAAGATATAGGTCAGTACAGGAGCAATTTCAGAACTACATTCCTTCAACACCCTAGCACTCAGTCGTCGAGCGCCTGTGATCAAACAAGCTTCTTCCGTGCAAAAGAATGTATGCATAGTCATCACGTCTAGAGACGTATATGTATTATACCTGTATATGCTGAATAAAATGCCACGATATTAGTTTCATGTGTAGCCCCGTGCCTCGTATATCACTGAACTAACAGCCCAAATGGGACGCCGTTTTTATTATAAAAACATCAATATTATAAAGCTCTTGTCACTTACTTGATAATAAACTGATGAGAAAAAGTAAACAATCACTCAATGTCGGCATTTTTACTAAATTTTGAAATGTGTTTACACCTATCTATTGTTAATATAAAACCTAAAAGAAATCACTCAACGATGTCTTGTGAAATATAATACCTCAAAATACTTAAAATAGTCTAAAAAATCGTTCACGTGTGTTGATATTGATGTTTATATGTATACGCAATAAAATACCCAGTAATCTTTGTACTCTTACAACGTTTTCTTCCCTTGACTGTGAGGGTGTATAAAACAAATTGCAAGTGGGGTACATGGGGTTATTCATTGCATGGATAGGTTTGCATGATGGTTTCCTTTTAATCTCACTGAAGCCGTCAGTGGCATATGTTTGGCGAACAAACTTATCCTTAAAACATTTCAGAATATGATGTATGAATCATTTTATGTTTCTATATATTTTAAGTATCTATTACATACATGTAGTGTCCTTAGGCTCACTAAATTTCATTTTATATCACAACCAAATTGTCACGTTTGTTCATATACTCGCTAGATCTCCCAGACATCGTTTTATTATAAATATGTATATATGTACCATGTTTATATGTAAGTTTATATGTAACCTTATTCCATAGAGGACCATATGTTAGATAAGCATTTTGCTAAATATGTTATAGGGCACATTCAAAAGTTCTAGATCCTTTTTTATTTTTTGTCTGCTGATTCCATTTGTTCTTGGGACTTGTTTATTGAAAACTACACCAAAATATTCCCATCGGCTCAAAAGATATGGGACCATATGTAAAAACAGCATTATTTTCATGTGACAGTAGTCTCCCTTGGTAAAAAAAAAATAAAAAAAACCAATATAATTAACTTGAATTACCACAAAAAGGCTTGCAACTGAAACAATAAAGTGTATATAAATGATATAAAACTGCTTTAAGAGGCTTAAGTAGCCGAAACCGCGGTATGGCCTATCCCTTTTCTCATTTTAAAAGAGCTGTTTTATTTTTATTCAAAATAATAAATTATTTGTTTTAGAAATTTGTATTGATGATATTCAAAATGTTCTCAGTTCTTCTATGACGTCATAGTGGAGCTAATGAATATTCATGAGATGAAATGCAAAATTTCATATCAAGCTATCTCCAGAACCAGTCGTGATAATTTGGGTGAGGTTTTCTGTAATACGTTCCTTTCAATGTCTACTTCAGTTTTACAAAATAAAAACCTTTAGTTAAGATATGAGCTAGGCAGATTAAGTCTACTTCAGTTTTACAAAATAAAAACCTTAAGATATGTCAGAGCTAGGCAGATTAAGTCAAATTTAAATAAAAATCGCGCATGAAATTTAGCATGTATGCTCAGAATGCCCAACTGTTTTGAAAAACATGTTGTCCAGCCAAAAATTCAAAATGACGGACAAAATGGAGGCCATTTTCAAAATAGATGCCCTGAACGATTACATATCATAGTTTGTTATCTAAAAGTATACTGCATTGACTGAATTTCAGGGTTTTTATGCCAATGTACATGTTTAAGAACTGGTTGAATCGAAATTTTCACGTAATATTCATAATGGCGGACAAAATGGCGACCATTTTCAAAATGACCGCCATTGAAGGCTTGAATTACTGTTTTTCATCTTACACTTCACTGCAGTGACCGATTGTCATGCTTTTGATGTCTAAATTTATGTAAATGAATCTATTACCTTTTGTCATGACATATTTGCCAAATGTAAAGCAAGAACATCAGCCTTTAATGTGCAAATTGCATTTTATATGCCTCCGAGTGAACAAAAAAAAATATTTTAATTGCATTTTTTTTAATAAAGTTGATATGAATATGCCAGGTGGTTATATTTAATGGCTATTTTTGTATTTAATTTTGTTTAGCAATTAACACAATTGTAAATGGTACCGTATCTTGTGTAACGAGAGTGAAATTATACCTTCTTTTAAAATAATGCACCATAAATGTCCATGCCGCCCCCTGTTATTGACAATACTTGTATGGAATATATGGACTTATAGTCAGTCATTTTGAAATGGTGTGTGTAAGACAAGTGTACGAGGCCCGTATGTATCAGTGCCATTTTTGTGGTAGTTGCGTGCATTGAATACACAATAAATGTAATGGCATCAAGGGCATCATGTGTCCTGACCCTGATTTCATTTGTGCTTCATGCTTGAGCATAGCTAGTCCTATTGATGGAACAGACTTCGTAAGGTGGGCTTGAGTTGACCCTAAAGTTAGATAGATAGATAGATAGATAATTTATGCTGTTAAATTGTCACTGTAACTTAAAGTCCTTTTCAGTTATTTTCCGGCCATAATCCCTTAGAAATGCAAGTTGGTCGTAAGTTGATCTTAAGCTTAAGATGGTTTTGAGTTACTACTATGAGTTACTACTACTACCCTGATTGTTAATTTAGTTCTTCCCATCCGCTTGTTAGCTCACTTGAGCCGAAGGCTCATAGGTGAGCTTATGTATACCCATGCTCCGTCGTCCGTCCGTCTGTCGTCCGTCCGTCGTCCGTCGTTCACAATTTCAAAGATCTTCTCCTCTGAAACCGCTTGGCCAATCAAAGCCAAACTTCATGTGGAGCATCCTTAGGAAGGGGGAAAGAAAGTTTATATAAATGGTCCAGGTCACATGACCAAGATGGCCGCCATGGCTATAAATAGCAAAAACCTTTAAAAATCTTCTTCTCCAGAACCAGTGGGCTGATTACCATGAAACTTGGTATGTAGCATCGGGGATGTAGGCCCATTATACTTTATATAAATCATGACCCTAGGATGACCTTGACCTATTTTATGGTAAGGTCAACTTAGGTCGCCAATGCATTTGAATGGGAAAAATGGTAAAATGCTATTTAATGGGTAAAACTAACTGGGAATAGGCAAATGGACAGAAGATTAATGTTAATGGAAAATTTTAGCCCCTGGGGTGGGGTGTCTGCCCCTGCCCCGGGGCTATATACATGTATATTTCCATAATAATGAAGCATCTTCTCCCCTGAAATCGCTTGGCCAATCAAAGCCAAACTTCATATGGAGCATCCTTGGGAAGGGGGAAAGAAAGTTTATATAAATGATCAAGGTCACATGACCAAGATGGCTGCCATGGCTATAAATAGAAAAAAACCTTTTATACGGCAAGGTCAACATAGGTCGCTCATGCATTTGAATGGGGAAAAGTGTTAAAATGTCATGCGTAGGGAAAACCTTGCAGGAAATGGGCAAATGGACTTAATTTTGATGATTCTGAAAAAAATTTGGACCCCAGGGGTCTGTCTGCCCCCACCCCGGGGCAATATACATGTATATTACAGTGATATTCAAAGATCTTCTTCTCTGAAACTGCTTGGCCAATCAAAGCCAAACTTTATGAGGAGTATTGTTAGGAAGTGGGAATGAAAGTATATATAAATGGTCAAGGTCACATGACCATGATGGCTGCCATGGCTATAAATAGCAAAAACCTTTAAAAATCTTTTACTCCAGAACCAGAAGGCCTATGATTTTGAAACTTGGCATGAAGCATCAGGCAATAGAGCTCTACAAAGTTTATATAAATCGTGACCCTTGGGTGACCTTGACCTATTTTACGGCAAGGTCAACTTAGGTCGCCCATGCATTTGAATGGGGAAAATTGTTAAAATGTCATTTGAAGGGCAAAACTTGCAGTAAATTGGCAAATGGACTAAAGTTTTATGTTTTCAAAAAGAAATTGACTCCAGGGGTTGCTCTGACCCGGCCCTGGGGTTATATACATGTATATTATCATTCTAGTCAAACATGTTCATTGGTATATATCTCGGGTTTCAGGTGAGCGTTTACAGGACCATTGGTCCTCTGGGTTTTTTTTAGTTGAAATTTCTTTCTGATTGCGCTATTGCCTGATCATTGTCTACTTTTACCTTTAGTCTATTCGTGTGACTATGTGCCGTTTGTATGCTTACCGTTAAAGATCGTTAAACGATCTATATTAGGAATTTAAGTATGTCATGGGCAAAACACATGGTTAGACAACTCCAAATCGAAATAAGATTTATTGTAAAACTCATTTATTCGGTAGCCAAGTATTCAAAGATTACAAATACAGCGTTATTTCTAATACATACTATATGTACATATATCACGTGAATTTTCGAGCGAAGTGCACCCTAGCGATTGTTTACTTTTGGCATCTTTCGAGGCAAAC
Source organism: Rugalucina vietnamica (assembly GCA_964017185.1). Taxonomy (NCBI): domain Eukaryota; kingdom Metazoa; phylum Mollusca; class Bivalvia; order Lucinida; family Lucinidae; genus Rugalucina; species Rugalucina vietnamica. Next base: position 33,469,705 of record OZ024876.1, read on the forward strand.
GTCAAACCCTTAACTCCAGCAAAAATTAAGCAAAATGTCAAGAAATCTGGTAAATAAATGTATACATTTACAAAATTCATGTAGAAAACTTGTTTCTGCAAATACTGGTTACCCTTTTCCCATGAAATGTCCCCTCAGTCCATTAAAAATATGTTATTTTATTTTCTTCGAGCCAGATCTGTTGTCTGGATGTCAGAGATCATGTGCCATCACTAGGTCACGTTATCTCCCTATATGGAAACTTTGACATTCGGTTTTTAGGTGAACTCCGCGATACAGAAGTCACGTTTGCCACTTGGGTATAAAATTACATGGTCGCACTAATGCGGAAGCCACACAATATTAACAAATTTGTTGTATTTTCTTCATAAAAGGCCCCAGGGGAAGGATTTTGGAAGTTGTTAAGGGACTCGGAATAAAATTCAATTATTCATTTTGAGTATTTGGTATTTCCCATTTATAAATAAGGGCCGCGATACAGTAGGAACCCAGTATACATGGTTTCCCCACTTTGTCCTGTTTTATACCATATAGTAACGTAAGAATGTCCGAAGAGAAGATTTGTTGCATTATTATTTAAAGGTTCATTTATATTTCAATGAAATTGGACAGTTTTACTCGGTCAAAAAGATTTGGTAAACAAAACGACATTGCGCATCTCATTTTAACTATGTCTTAAGATAAATATTTGTATAAGCTCTTTCCACTTTGTCATCATTTGGAAACCGCATTTCTGTTATTATCGATTTGCTTCCATGCTCGACAGTTCCTGAAAAACGAAGTCAACACCTTAACGCACACTGATACGACAAAGTGACCGTGACAAGAATTGTAAGTGTAATGTTTTATTAAAAATACCTTATTAGTACACTCAAACCAAGACCAGGGGTTGGAACATGTAACTGAAAGCCATCTTAAGGTCAGGGTGTTGAAAAAAACGCCACGATGGAATTTTCTTATTTTTTGCATATCGATGTATTAAATGCTCCCCCATCGGAATATGCAAAAATATTCATTGACTACCGGATTAGTTTTTGAGCTACAGGCAATCCAAAAACACCATTTTTGCCATTGAACTCAATGGGAAAAAGGGAAATAGATGTCGGGTTTCGCACATAAACATATTTTTCTCCTGAATTCCACGATGAATGTTTTTTAAAAAAACTGATATTATCTGCGTGAATCAGTTTGGAACAGGTTGCTTGAAAAAAAGTCCTTGACAACCGTGCTCGTTTTTGTGCTATTTAAGGTTTTGATATGTATGGTATTGCGTTTTTCTGGTATTTTCCGCGACGTAAGGTAACGTCGTGGCGCGAACACGCGTTGCATTTCAATGTGCGACTGACGCAAGAATAACAATAAATGCCTTTTATGGCAGAAATTCTCATTTTTTATGTTTTGTTGAAAATTTGTCGCAGTCCTTAATGGGGAAAAATGTAAAATTCGTACTAAATGACGTGAAAGCTATAAGTTTCTCCGGTTCAAAAGGCGCGACAAAGAGCGTCGATTCTCGTTCCGCTAGCGTCGCAAAGCAACGTAACGCTGCATAACGACGTTTTACAACACCCTGACCTTAAGCTTTAAGATAAACTTACGACCAACTTAAGTATCTCTTAGTGATTATGGTGAATAACTGAAAAGGACCTTAAGTTGCGGTGACAACTTAGCAGCATCGTAACTTTACGGGCAACTCAACCCCACCCTAGCGTCATCTTATCTTATGAAGTAGCACCTTTCATTTCAAAAAGTAACTGCAATAGCACTGCTGGGAATCACGTGATACGCAATGTTTATGATATGTGCGAATTGTAAACAAAAAGCCGCCATTTTCCTCCGGATCTAGGTAAGTCTATCGTGCTTTCTTTCAAAGGGTGAGGTGTAATGGTGAATGAATATGCTCAGACGTTGTAGGGTCATCAGATTTAGTGAACCATGTGCAGGCTAATCTTGCAAAGTGTTTCGTTTTTGTAAACACTTCATCCCCAATCACCAAAAGTGTTTGTTGCCATGTACACCAAATATTTGTTTTGGGCTTTATTCATTCTTCCAGCAACAATGCGTCCTTTTCTTAGAAGTAACAAAATATTTTTTTTTCAAAAGACAATTACCTCCATTTTACAGAAATGTGCTAAATGACATACATGTATGAAAAAAGATAATCAACATCATTGGCATTGTATCCCTGTACACAGGCAATGTGGATTGATACCCTGCACACAACTTCCGAAAACAAAAGTCACCATTTTTCTTTTCATTTTATTGACTCGCTTCGTCGATAATTGCAGCTAAAATATGATCAGTAATAGAAAAAGTAGCTAAACAGCATCCCCTATTCTCTGATTTGCTCAATATTGAGAACGAATCATTGAATGCTTTCCTGGCGTTATTAACCATTTGTTAGATATGTGGAACATTTATGGATAGAGAAATTGATTGATACCTCGGGTATAGAGAGCGCTAGCAGTCATTGTGTAGCTTAAAGTTCATACATGTAAATGTTGCGCATAGTAGTCCAGTTGCCAAACATGGATTTGACCTGTGACCTGGAAATGTGTGCCGCATAAAATGTTTTTATGGATTTCACTTCTTGATGCCTTTCAGATGAAGAATCCGAGTGACGCCACCTTGGCATCATTGAGCATTTTGAAATATTCAAAAATTAAAAATGGCCGACAAATGGCGGAAAATATTGCAAAAATCAACATAATACATGTATGTGAAGCAAAAAGCTCACTTCTCTTGTTGTCCTTACTGTCTTCTTCTGGTTCATCAGACCATGCCAGCTCAAAAACTGCATCAGGAATTGTTTGCAAAAATAAAAAATCAAGATGGCGTCCAAGATGGTTGGCAAAAACAAGAAAACAGCATCCCAGAGTTGCATATACACAATGTTTTGTGTTTAAAATGCTCATTTTATGTATTTATTAACAAAAACACCATAATTTAGTTTTGTGTATGTTTTGACGCTCCAATCATAACAAAAAGGCAAGATGGTGACCAAGATGGTCGCCTAAAAATGATATAGAGAACTTGGTCTATCTCTAATAAACTGCCTTAACTGTCTTGTTTTTGACTTTTGTTAACAGTTCAGGCTTGAGTTTAGTTCTGACCCAACATCATAACCATGATGCAAGATGGTGGTCAAAATGGCCGCCTTAATCTTAGTATAATGGAACATGGCCTTTGATTGAAAAAGCTTATCTAAACGTATACTTGTTTTAAGTTTTAAGTAAGCAGAATAAACAGAGGGATGCAAATCTACATCATATAATGAAAGATAGAATAGGCACTTTGTTCTAAAACCGAGATTAGGTATTCGTCTGTGTCATTAACATTGTAATACTTAGCAAAGTCATCAGCTATATTATTCAACTATTGCAACAATTGTTTCTTCAATTCAATTGCATTTGCAAAACACTATACAGGCTAATTGATTTATGAAACGCCTCTATTTCGATGATGAGCATGGTTGTTCAGAAGCATACCCACAGCAAATCATTCTACTTGAAGTATACTATCTGTTGCTGGAGCCACACTGTCTATTGTTGTAATTGGCATAAGAGCTCAGAACCCTTCAACAATATTTCGACCACCTTAAGCCCCAGTCCCACTGCATCGTACGATTTGGTAATCGTACGATTCATGATAAGATTGGAGCTTTAGGATCGATCTTATGGTTTTCCATGATTATCTTCTTTGGTAATTTGCATACATGCGATTGGAAATCACTCGCTCCAGTAAGTCCGTGAATAAAAAAAGTCACGTGTAATATTATAATGTCCGTGGGACGGTTTATGTATCATGGTGCATTTCGTCAATCACAAAATTATTACTGAACAGCGTAGCTATTGATATTAATTGAAGGTTAAAAGTACCCCTCGTCCAGTTCAAGGAAACACATAAATACACTATAATATGAAGCTCTGTTGAAGCTGGAAAGTACTGTTTTTTTTTTTGTTTTTTTTTTCTTCTTTACATATTCTCATGCACTGGCTAACATATGTAGCTCGTGTTGTACGAGAACCTGTGTCTTTCAGATACAAATGAAAACTAAAAACATATGTGCAGGCTGGTCATCGACTTATTTTCAACAATTCTACTCGCATATTGACTACAATTAATGATTTTAATTTCCTAGTGAAGTTCTTTGGCTAGGAAGGCGGCTTTGGGTAGAACCTTGATCATAAATCCGAAAGACAGGTTTTGCATCCACTGGCCTCAATATATAATGTTCAGGTCTATTGCCAGTTTCGAACTTCCATTTGCATCATTTACGCGCAGCAGAAGACCCGGTATTATGCCGCCGAAAGAAGGTAAACGTACCTCACGAACAGCACTAGAAGTAGTATCGGGGCAAATTGACGTTGTTGCGGACGTTCACCGGTCAGAACAAGAGACGGTTGAAGGTAATCATATATTTTCTCCAGTGGTACGTTTACAATTTGTATGGGTTCCGAAGCTTTAAGAATTATATTCGAAGGCACCGGATACATGTATTTACATTTTTTTTCAATCACTGTCCACAATTTGCTCCTTTGCTCATATGCAAATTACACAATGCATACTGTACAAAAGCTGTATGAATCATCAACACATCTCTCAAAACATTTAACATGATGAAAACAGTATTAAGCAAAGTCAAAAATATAAAATAAATAATCTTAAATAATTGCAAGAATCCGCCACATGTCTTGTGTTTTTAAAGCTGGACCTTTACCTGTTACAGTAGCAATTTTACCATACGATATTTAGATGATACTATGATGCTTCATATCTTGCAGGCGAAGACAATGACTCACATCAACAGAGAAATAAAGTTCCTGAACTAAGTGCAGATGTGGAGCAGGAGCTCAGCGAGTGGTTTGCTGATAGGAGACACTATTACGATAAATCGGAGAAACTTTTCAAAGACAAACCGAAAAAAGATAGAATGCTCGCGGAGAAGGGAAAACAGTATAATTTGACAGGTTAGTTATTATTCTTTAAAATATTTTGAATTGGAAGAAAACCCTTACATGTTGTAGCAAGCAAGCTACGGGCGTTGGGTAAGGTTTATCTCCTGCATGTAATCGGTGTTAAAAGAAAGAACTGTCGTGCCGTTTACCCGTGATATTACCTCCGATGCCCATTGTGGCATATCGGTATTGCCTGATTGCTATTTGCAGTAACATGAACTACTGGGTGTTACTCCGGGTTGGAACCGTGGTTAACACTGTTCTACATGTACCACATTTGTCCGGCCATGTTATCATCTTGCACGTACCTGTACAGCTATTATCGCAACGCGTAAACATTATCGAAAATCACCCAACATACACCTCCGTTTTAGTGCGAAAAGTAATTCTTGTTTGTTAGATTTATTGCTTTACGTTCCTTTCAACAGCCAACGTCCCGAAATGACCATAGCTGTGAACTGGCACTTAAAGGATAAATATAACAAGTATAAGCTTTAACAAAAAGCTTGGTCTACGCTTCGCATATATAAACTAGAATGTCAAAGAATCTGACCGTACTCCCATTTCATCGTGGTTCATGTGACTGAACAGAAATTGAAAACGCTGCGCGGTCAAAGCATTCATACCTGACAATCGACCGTCACAATACTAGCTGTCGGTTCATTTCATTCCATTGTGGTTTGGATAGAATGTAATTGGCTACACGGCAGGTGGGGCGCGGTCAAAACTTTCATACCTGACCATATAGCGTCACAATACCGTCGGTTTATTTCATTCCGTTGTTGCTTAGATAAAATGCAATCATGCACCAGTTCCACGAATTTAACAATTTGCCCCATTTTTGGTACCTACTGCACCATTGTTACAATTGTTACCAACCAAAGGGAGGTTTGCATGGGCGTTTACATGGTCCTTGGCGTAACGACCCGGAATGGTCAAGCCACTAGACTCAAACGTGCAGTTGCAGTTGTAGCGAGGTGTAGGAGTTGTCTTGTAAGTAGGTCAATTTCAAACTTTAGAGTAGTCTACGCGCTGGCGCGCAGACAACAAACTTCAACAATTTGCCGTACAATCAAACTGAAGTTTACGTAGAGAGATTATACGTTACGAATAATGTCTATGTTTTCTGTTTACAGGAGACCAGCTGGCACTGTGGTTTAAATCTCAACGAGCTATGTTCGGCAGAATTAACAAGGGGAAGAGCGGACAGGGTGCAGCCAAACTAACACCAAGACAAGCATGGGTCAAAAAAAACTTCAGCTTCTTAGAAGACCATATTTCCGTTAGAACCAAGAGCAGACAGCTCGGTAAGGTACGTATGTTAGGCTCTCAAAAAGCATAAATGAGCCGTCGCATGGGAAAACAAACAATATGCCTATGCAAAAACAAAGACGCAGATCAGCTGTGCAGTAACTGCACAGCTGACTAGCAGCTTTGTTTTCGCTACACTGACAGTACAATTACTCTTCCTCTTAAATCTGAAATTTCGAGCTTCCAGCCTGCTTCTGAGACTGTAAAGGCCGGTTTGTGTCGGACCTGGTAGAAATTTCAAATATTTGGTTTTGTCACGCAGCGGCTCATGCATCTATTTTTTCTGGTTTTATTTGTATGTAACAAATACAGACGTATTTTAAATAATTATAATTTACGACAAAAATACAATGGGAATGCTATATGATGGGTCATTTACTCATTATCAAACAATATAGCAATAAAGAAAGGCAGAACAAAAAATGCCCATTTTATACTGCGTTTACAGTAGGTTCCCGGCGGCCCCGGCAGCCCCGTTGGATCGAAACGTAGCGTACCAGACAATTTTGGTAATATATTTATCTGTTTTCAAGTTCTGTTACGTCTTGTTATACTGCGTTTACACTATGTTCACGGCGGCCCCGGCAGCCCCGTTTGCTAGAAACATAGCGTGCCGGGGAGTTTTGGTAATACATTTCTCTGATCTCAAGATCTTTTACGTTTTGTTACGTTTTCCTACGTTGTATTACGATATCCGTAACAAGCCGTGGTAGTGATAAGCCGGTGGGTCACGGAGGTGCTAAGGTACGTTACGGTCTATCACGGTTATAAGCACGTTCTATTACGGCCTGTTACGTTCTGTTGCGGTCAGTTGCGTTTTAACCAAGGCGTAACACGTTTTTTCGGTCTGTCAAGGTCAGCTACGGACGAAACGTAGACACCATACAATATAAAGCACTTTTTTTCTTTTGTATACGAATAAGTCCTTTGATATAATAACAACCGCGCTCTTCAACAACCGACAGCAGAGTTGATTAAGAAAGTTCGGGATTGCGATTCTTCTTCAATTGCATAGTGCAGCGTATGGTCTGTATTGTTAACAAAAGTGACTGCTCCAATATGAAGGAACATGTCCACATGATATGCCATTTTATATCTATACACTTCACGCGCCGTGATAAACGTAACAGCACGTTACATACGTAGTAGAACGGGGTGAACACCGTCTATGACCGTAACGCACCGTAACTTAGCGCAACAAAACGTGTTGAGTATTCCGTAGGAAACGGGACGAGACGTGAGACGACCGTGATCAAACGCAACAGAACGTGGAAGATCCGTAGCTTGCCGGGCTATTCACTAGCTTCCCGTTGCACTACGGAGCGCCTCCACGTTTCACTACGTACTGTTACGTTCTGTCACGGTGTGTTACGTTCAGCCCGTTTTATCACGGGCCATTACGTTTCTCATTTCCGCCGTGACTGCCGTGGCAGATTTTTAAACTGTCAAAAAATTTGTCACGGTGTCCACGGTTATCCCGGCGTGCTACGTTTGCCTATCCCGTTCCCCTACGTTGCCTCACGGTTATCCCGTTTTGCTCACGGTTGTCTGAAACGTGGCCGCCGTGACCGCCGGGAACATAGTGTAAACGCAGTATTAGGTTTTCTTACGTTGTATTACGATATCCGTAACAAGCCGTGGTAGTGATAAGCCGGTATGTCACGGAGGCGCTAAGGTACATGTACGTTACAGTTATCTATCACAATTGTTAGCAAGTTCTGTTACGGCCTGTAACGTTCTGATGCGGTCAGTTGCGTTTTGACCAAGGCGTAACACCGTTTTTTTCTTCATTCTGTCAAGGTCAGCTACGGAAGAAACGTAGACACCATGCAATTTAAAGCTTTTTTGTGCCTTTTAAATAAGAATAGGCCCCTTTGAAATAATAACAACCGCGCTCCTCAACAACAGACTGCAGACTGAGTTGATTAAGAAAGTTCGGGACTTTATTTCTTCTTCAGTGGCATAGTGCAGTGTATGGTCTCTATTGTTCACTATAGTGACTGCTCCAATATGAAGGAATTTGTCCCCATGATATGCCATTTTATATTTTTAAACCTCACGCGCCGTGATAACCATAACATAACGTGACATACGTAGTAGAACGGGTTCAACAACGTCAAAGACAGTAGCGCACTGTAACTTAACGCAACAAAATGTGCTGAATATTCCGTAGGAAACGGGACGAGACGTGATCAGACGCGACTGAACGTGGAAGATCCGTAGCTTGCCGGGCTATTCACTAGCTTCCCGTTGCGCTACGGACCGCCTACAAGTTTCGCTACGTACTGTTACGTACTGTCACGGTGTGTTACGTTCATCCCGTTTTATCACGACCCATTACGTTTCTCATTTCCACCGTGACTGCTGTGGCAGATTTTTAAACTGACAAAAAATTGAAGTTGGATATAAGATCATGCACCCTTGACCAATCGTGGATTGTC